>JAOTOM010003260.1:0-144373 GCA_034440615.1 Ashinkailepas kermadecensis
ATATATATATATATATATATATATATATATATATATATATATATATATATATATATATATATATATATATATATATATATATATATATATATATATATATATATATATATATATATATATATATATATATATATATATATATATATATATATATATATATATATATATATATATATATATATATATATATATATATATATATATATATATATATATATATATATATATATATATATATATATATATATATATATATATATATATATATATATATATATATATATATATATATATATATATATATATATATATATATATATATATATATATATATATATATATATATATATATATATATATATATATATATATATATATATATATATATATATATATATATATATATATATATATATATATATATATATATATATATATATATATATATATATATATATATATATATATATATATATATATATATATATATATATATATATATATATATATATATATATATATATATATAGAGAGAGAGAGAGAGACAGAGACAGAGACAGAGAGAGAGAGAGAGAGACAGAGAGACAGAGACAGAGACAGAGAGAGAGAGAGAGAGAGAGAGAGAGAGAGAGAGAGACAGAGACAGAGACAGAGACAGAGACAGAGACAGAGACAGAGAGAGAGAAGAGAGAGAGACAGAGACAGAGAGAGAGACAGAGAGAGAGAGAGAGAAGAGAGAGAGAGAGAGAGAGAGAGAGAGAGAGAGAGAGAGAGAGAGAGAGAGAGAGAGAGATTGAAATAGAGATAGAGATATAGATATAGAGATAGATTGAGATAGAGATTGAGATATAGATATAGATTGAGATTGAGATAGAGATTGAGATTGAGATAGAGATAGATATTGAGATAGATATTGAGATTGTGATAGATATTGAGATAGAGATAGAGATTGAGATTGAGATTGAGATAGATATATAGATAGAGAACGATTTATACAACCATTTTTTTTTTACAGACGGACTATATTAGCCTACGCCCACGGCTCGGGAAAGATACCACAGAACATTGGCATAGTGATAAGTTTATACGGGTGACAGCAAGCTCTTCGGCACACTCACCCTGGATGCGAGCGCTCAATTCATCTGGGCCGGACGCCTTCCCTACGATGTTTCTGAATAAAGAGCAGAGTGAGTCTTGAGACACAGCAAAATCAGTCAAGAGATCCACACTATTTTCATGGATGTCTTGGAAAATAATGGACGCTGTGAAAGAAAACTTGGCCGCAAATGCATGCCTAAGTAAGTTCGCTCTACCAGCATCGTCCGACACTTGCACGCGCACTTGCACCGAAATCCAGCTTGTTTGTTTAAGACACTTCAAAAATGTCCAGAAACGCTTCGGATTTGTCACAAAATCACTGACGAGAGCACTCAGATATTCTGTGCAACAATTACTCGACGCACGCTTGAAATCCTTTCGTTTTCCTACAAAGTCAGTTTTGCAAGTTGAAAATAAATTTCGTACGAATTCTTGCTGGATGGTTTTATGGACCAGGGTCGCATTGCTAAGCAGACACTTTGCGCGAACTCTGGCCCCACCACCTGATCCATGAATTCCAGCTCAACGACAGAATTCTGACCGATAGTCGTGCCGTCAATGCATCGACACGGCCGCCACGGTAGCTCGTACTCCGGCTTCATCGGGCCAGTTGCCAACTGACCCTCCCAGCCGGGGCTAAATGCGAGCGCGTGACGCTACTCGAACCCTGTCTTGCCATGAAATTGAAGTCCAGCTGATGAATGACATCCTCTAACCGTGCGGCACCGTGCGGCAAGGGACCTCAACCGCCCGGACTTCGTCGACTCCGGCGAACGGGCCGAGGGGCGCGACTACCCCGCTCAAAATGAGCTGACGGACAGGACCAGGAAAGTTATTCTACCTGCTCATAGCGGGGAGGGATCGTGCTGCTGGGCCGGGTGGAGGGCAGGGAGGTTGATACGACAAAAAGATGAAAGAGGTACCCCAAGTCTGACTAATCATTGGACATAATCCGCCCGCCGGGCCTTCGGAGCGCTGAATCACCTAACTAAACTACCACAGAAAGTTGGTGCCTCACCGCTGGGGGGGGGGACATGTCCTGGAATATACATAAAGTGTGAAGTGGCCTCCAAGAGACGACTTCACACTGAGGATCGCTACCATCTCGAAGATCAACATTATTGGTAAACCAGAGATCTATTGTGTAGGAAGGCCCACAAAACCCTCACAGGCCCTCGATTAGGAGGCTCATTGGCTATGTTAGGCTGATGTTCAGGTCTTTGTTCTGGAAATTCATGTTCATCAGGGTTTTAATCGGGGGCCCTTACTTGTTTAGAGGAGTTCTATGGAGGAAGCACTGGTTTGGGAGACTGTTCAGGAGGTCCACTGCTTCGGAGGCCATCTTAATGTGGCCTGTATTTACAAGGCTCCTTGTCAGGAGCCTCCTATTCACGAAACCAGTTGCTTCGGAAAGCTCCATCCGTGTTCAGCATTTCGGCATGCTCCTTACTTAGTCGAACCTTTGTCCAGTATGATCCTTGTATATCAAACACTTTGTCCAGGATGCTCATGCAGGTTCTTGTTTAGGCCAGTCCTGCCACGAAGCCGTTTCTTCAGCAGGCTCTTGAGCAAGAGGCATGCGTTCGGGAGGCCCTTGGGGCCCTGTTTAGAATTCCCCTCTTTAGGAGCCTGTTGCTCAGAGGGCGCTGTTCAGATCCTGTAGAATCTTTGTACCTGGGAAGCATTCGTCCAGTGAACCCTTACTTGGAAGACACCTTGTCCAGGAGGGTCTTGTTACAGAAACCCTTGCGCAGAGGTCCTCTAGTCGTTACACTTTATTGCTCAGGAGGGCCCTGTCCAGGAGCTCCTTGTCTAGCCAGCCTTTGATCAGATGCCCTGTTCAGTTGTTCAGTATATTCTCTTTAGGAGGCCCTGCTCAGAATGTCCCGATTTAAGAGACTTCTTGTTCAGAATGTGCAAAATCATAACGACCAATGTCAAAAAATCAGAAAAGCATGAATAGCAGTGTTCTTAGTTTTGTTCGCAGTGAGCATCCCAGACAATTTCACGTAATATCTGTACTCGAGACTGTGTGAAATCTCCCCAAAGTATTTTTGGAGGTGACCTCACTTAACCGGCCGTATGTCAGTGGTCTTGTATCACCTGACCCAAGCTAATTTAGACTTGCGGAATTAGTGCAGGAAAAGGCTGGGTACAAATACTAAAGGGTACAACGGAATCTAGTAGGTTTTCTAGTTCCAGCCCTTGTGACGTAAGCAGAAATGTGCGAGATTTCTAGTAGAATCTACCAGGATTTTGGTACATACGGTGACGTCACGTAACCATTCCAAATACGTTTTAAACCTGGTTAAGGTTCACCTGTGACAAAGCCATCATAGTTTTGTTGGGCATACGGTGTTTCTAAAGTTTGACAAATTAAAATTGAAACCATAGCTGGATTTGCCAAATATGAACCCAGGCTTACCGGTTAATTTGTGCTTTAATGTGTTTTATGAATCCTTGGAATTTATCATTCCAATGCAATGTTTATGAATGTTACTAAGATGATGGGACCACTCACTTTCTGTGCGAATGCTTACTTTTCAGGTTGTGAGTAAAATAACACCAAAAAAGTAGTAACGTCGGAGAACAGCATTAATTGTGATCCCTTATTAAAAAAAAAATGGTGTGGAAAAGGGGCTGAAACATGTATGTGTGTATTCATACCAATATTATAAGCTTTAGTGCACTGGGTACTCAATTTCAGGTCAATTACAATTGAAGTTTCATCGGTTCAGGGAGTGGGTTTGTCGCCCTGTGGCCTCACTTTTGGATACATCCATGGCCAGTGGCGCAACCAGGATTTCAGTTCGGGGGGGCCAGGGTTGGAGAGCGGACCCCCTCGCAAGCGGGCCCCCTCATGTTTTTTTAAAAAAGTCTGCGGAAAACATGCACTTACTTTTGAGCGGGCCCCTATGTTTGTAAAACTTCGCAGAAATAAAAGCACTTTTCCTTTATCAGGGGCCCCGGTTCGAGGCGGGCCCTGGTTAAAACGGGCCCCCAGATTTTCAGTTGGTTCAAAGGGCCCCTGATTCGAGCCACAGATCCGCTTCGCGGGCCCCTAGCCAGGGCTCTGAGTAGGGTGGCCCACTCCGAGCCAGGGGCCCCAAAAAAATGTCGGGGGTGGGGGGCCATGGCCCCCCCCTGGTTGCGCTACTGTCCATGGCCAGTGTTATCGACAGGCCTTCAAGGCTGGTGTAGGAAAAAAGTAAAGCTTTTTATCTAGATGTCTCCAAATTTTTGCTTGGAAAACCAAGGAATCCACAGCTTTAAGCTGCATGTTTTGAGGTTGTGGGAGGAACTGCTCCTACTGCTCACACCACCTTCCCTTCCCCAACAACAGAAACACCTATATTTCATGGGCTGGATTTTACATTTGAGGTATAAGCCCCTTTCAGTGATAAAGGCTCGAAGTTCACACATCCCAGATAGATTGGCGTGGATAGTGGCGTACCTAGTATTAGCATGCGGGGCAAACGGATCTCGAGGTGGCTCAAGCTACACTCCTAAAAATAGTCGCCGGATTTCGACCAGGATTTTGCATACTTAATATTATTTAATGTTTATATGAGTAGTAACAGCTTAATTTTTCGCTGCAAGAGGTCCAACCTATCACCATCGTTCAGAAGTCAGTGGATTTCAACCCCTCCCTCCTGTTCAAATGCTTCCAAATGGCCGGCACGTTTTCGAACACTCCAATGTTTTATTTAGTTGATGCACTACTTGTGGGGCCCTAGTGGAGTATTCCGTGCCCTACGTGACTTTTCGTGGCACCTCCTTAACTTTTTGGGAGCCCGGGTTAATTTTCAACCGTCTATATATGTAAATATATATTTATATATATAATATAATATATATATATATATATATATATATGTATGCACGAAAAATGGATAACAATCCTGAAAACCTTCTGCAGTTTCCGTTTCTGCACATGTCTGCCAGCCAGCGATTTTAGGTAACGGTGATAAGGGTGTGACATTCCATCCAGTATCGATACCTCAGCCGGTAGCCTAAATATAATGTTGCCGGCGCATTTCCCTGGTCGGAGGGGTACCACTTTCCCACGGGAGGCACATGCACCCGGTGCCCCCACCCTTGTTTACGCCCCTGCACCGAGTGGGGAGGAGCTATGTTGCAACAGTTATCTCTTACTTGCTCCTACCCCTCCTTCCCAGCCGTGATCTTCAGTTGGCCTGTTTCATCATACTGCTACTACCCGTGGCACCGCCCGATACCTGCGGCGCTCGACATAAAGGCAGTCAGCGTAGATCCAAACAAAAATTGCTCGTGTTAGGGAAAATAAGGATCATATTCGTGGACTTTTTCAAGCTTTCAAATGAACCCGATTTTATCCCATTTTGATGATATTTAAGATCTGAAATGTCATGTGGAAAACACGGAAGCTTGGCTGGAGCGCCTACGGAACTGAGTAATTGTCCAGCCCATGTGAGATCACCGGTTGCCAAACGATATTGGTGGTGCCCGGGAAAAGGTCTACCAAGTTTGGGTGCGCTGCCTGGAGCCGTTTATTCACCATCGCTGGAAAACCACAGCAAGGATGTATTTCCGAGCAAGATCGGGCGATGATAAACTGCTCATGTATACCAACCTTTGAATCCATAAAACAGCAAAGAGAGAAAAACCATAGACAACAACAACAGGGTTCACGCCCCTAAAGACATCAAGACCCATTTTTGGTGTGGGGCAGGTCCTCCTTAATCTTGCCCTCCTAAAAGAAGTTCGTGGCGACTCCGCCGGTTGCAATTCAAATTGACGCGATATTAGCGGTTCTAGTCTGATACAGAAATACGTTCCGACTTTCCAGAGTATCCTTACGCTCGGAGGGCAGTGGAAATATAGCCCAATGTGGTCATCTCATGTTCTTGTAACTGATGGCGACTGGAGTGAAAATTGACATTTGCCAGAAAATGAACGTATTCATAAGCTCCACTTGAAACTGATGTCATTGGCTGTTAAAAACTTCGCAGCTGGTTGCAAATTTTCTAAAGTGTCTTCGTGAGCTCAATGCACGCGTAGGAAGAAAATCAGAACAAACTTGATTACATGAATTCGGATAAGGTGCCTTGAATGGATGATTATTTAATATATATATATATACATATATATATTAAATAATCATCATATATACATATATATATTAAGGGATGTTATAGCAAATCACGTATTTAATATAATTATCTATAAAAGAAATGTTCAGTTCCACCATCGAATATCCATAAAAATAGATTAGAAGGAATATACGGCATTCATTCTATAATTGGACGTCTGGGGCGCCGGCATCGCGGAGCCAGTCGCCTGACGAAAGAACTCTTTTAGTCAATACTACAGAAAAGGATACTACATCAGTATCCTGTTCTGTTTAATTCCAGAATTGAATATCGCTTCCATATTGGGAGGTAGAACCATAAATTTGAACTTCACATAATTATTTGTATTACCAAGTCGAATATTGAGTCCATGCTTTACATGCATCACCATAGGCTTATTGGTAAACTTAGAAACCACTGTTGTCGCATTAGCAACACCAAAAGTAGGTACACAAATTTCCACCCGTTTTAACCGCATAATTAAAACGTCATTTTCCCCCATAAACGAGTGACATATCGATCGCCAGATCTGAAGAATGGACCTCAGAGAAAGCTAGTTGGTTGGTTATTGGTTTTTACGACACGTCGACCGTTGAGTCATGTAGCGTCGCCAATCTCTCACGCCGATTGGTCGCGGGCGGAGAGTAGCGACAGGTGAGACTCGGACCCACAACCTTTCGATTGTGAGACGAGCATCTTACCCCTAGACCACTCGTCCACCCAGAGAAAGCTAGACTTAGAAGAATATGAATACATCATCCATAGGTGGAGTCTTAGAGCAGCAGGTGGTGTTTGAGCACCAGAGTACTTGAACACTACCCACCTTTTAGAAATTGAATATTGGTGCCTCCAAGGATGCACGTAAAAGTAACACCTGGAATCATCGTAAGACTTTGGTAAAATACACCATTTCACTTATCTACTGGGAACTAGCAACGATATCAGAACAACCAGACACCTCCTAAGACAAAGACAGCAATTAGAAACATGTGTCAGCCATTTGCACTTATTTCCTACTCACCATGCCTGAATACAATCCCAACCTCAAGGACGTTAGCACGTGGCTACCTTCCACGGCAGCGGACGCAGCGACGCGCTGGCTTCGGTGCTGTAACTGCCACCTGGTGGCAACGTAGCGAACTAACGTGAAAATGGCGGCTTCGATTCCGGCAACGCAGTAATAAAACTATGCTGAATCCTAAAATGACAATTTTTAGCGAGACAACCTCCAATAACAGGTTTTCAATACAAGTTATAAAGAACAACGTGCGTTGTACAAGTGTATTCATGCAACAGCACTGAAAGGAAGCGATTGTCCATGTAGAGGCGACTTGGCACCAACCCTCGAGTGGGGGATTTTCCCTCCATGTTTAGCAGCTGCACGACTCGGCGCAGGTGGAACATTATATGCTTTTTGGTGGTGATTGGGTACCCCAAGATTCGCAAACAAGCCCTGAAGTTGGAAAAATACTCTCAAGGCTAACATGTCACATGAGACGCGATGAATAGACACGCATCGTGACGCCAAGCCACTCCTTGTAGCAGTGATGTTGTTTTGTATACTTTTGGAGGGACCTGTGCCCCCAATGTTAAATTTTGCCCCTTCGACAGTGAATTCACCCCCCACCCCACCCAATATCTGATGAAAATTGGCTTGCAGCAAACAACATAAAACTGTTGGCTGCGATCGGAAGGGGAGCGCCGATAGCCCCGCCACTGGCCCCACCGATGGCCCTGGAACTAGTGACGTTTGCCCGTTCACTCGGTGAGCTGCCACTCAGGGCGGTTTCCAGGCGACTGACCGACACCGTTAACATCGCCACTATATCCTGTAGTGTGGTCGGCGTACTGGTGCCCGGAGTCACTGCGTCGACTGGCACCGTCTGCGCTGCTGAGTATCCTGCCGCCACTGCTGACACCAGGCCTGAGGCCGAGGCTTCCAGGAATCTGTCAGCTGCGGTGGCCAGTTGGCTCAGAGGAGCTTCCTCTGACCGCAGCGATAATGCTGCCCAAGCTGCCTGCGGCAGCCGTTGAAGGAATAGTATTCAACAGCTCATGGACGTGTGTGGCATTTCCTACTGCATGCAGTTCGGAGTGCATCCGCAAAAACAGCTGGAACTTCTGGTCTCCGAACTGGTGGCAGGACAATATGGCTTCCAGGAGGGCCGCTTGCGATTGCGCCCACCTAAACCCTAGGACGTCAATAAGGACCACGAAACTGGGCGTCTGGCACAGAAAGGCTTAGCACTAGCAGGTCGAACTTAGTTGTCTTCTTGGATTCCAGCCACCCGAAGCGCACAGTCCGTCTATTTCGGCTAGAGGTCTGTTTCCTCCGGAGAAAGGAGAAAACTGTGATAGCTTGAACGCGGCCAGCTGCCGGTTTGCAGATGTATGTGTCAGGGGTAGATACAGGGGGAGGGGACTGGGGACATGTGCCCCCTCCCATGGAAGGTGGCCGTTCCTCCGACCGAGAAAAGGTGCCCATGCGGGAAGACTCCAGTGTTTATGCTATAGACCCTCGAATATTTATGTTTTAGTCAGGAACGCCCATCCGAGAAAAAAGGCTCGAAAAAGACCTTCAGTGTGCTCGAATGGACCCCTTCGAATCGTTCAACCAGAGGCTCCCCTCGGAAGGAAAAGGCTTCCCTCCAGGAAGGGCCGGGTCCAGAAATTGTCATGGGGGAACTTGGTCTGTGGAGAGTCACGTCTAGCTGAAACATTTGAGGGGTGGGGAGACACACTGAAGCGGCCATTTCCCTCTAAGGAGCGTGTTTGGCTCAATAATTCGAGGGAGATGCACTCGAACACAGTGAAAGGGCGCCTTTTTTATCGGAGAGGGGCGCCTCTGGCAGAAAAAAATGGGATGCACTCGAGCCTTCCAAGAGTGAAGCTTTTTCCCGGCCAGGTGGGGTGAGTTGGGGCGCCAGAGAAATGACCCACCTAGTGTAACCTTCGTTGTGCACACTACTTTCTACTAACTGTGCTGGCAATATTTTCCAACGAACGCCTGTCTGTCTGTAGACGCCTTTTCCGTTTAAAAACAACAGTCATGTTCAAATATAACGGAGGGTGATTTTCAATGCGATTCGATTTTAGCATCATTTTCCTTCTTTTGTGCGTGATATCCCTAGTGAAAAAAAAATCCCATGGGATTGACTCATCACATTGTATGGGATTGTCCTGGTCAGGATATGAAACATTCCCTATGAGACAATCGTGTGGGAATCCCAAGCGATTCCCTATGGGAATCCTCAATGGGATTCCTACACAGTCCCCGAGCTGAAAATGCATCTATTATTCTCTAAATCTCTTAGACCAGTCTCTGGGCAGGTTAGGGACGGTTGCCTAAAAGGGGAAGCCTCCTGGATCCCTGAGGGATCAGGCTCCTAAAAGTCGTGACGGGGTTCCCGTACGCTATACGGGACGGCCCCAATTGTACGATAGGACTGTTCTGGTTTTTCCATGGGATTCTGTCTATTTCAATGGGATTTTGTTTTCCTCATGGGACAATCCAGGTTTTCCTCCATGGGACATATGGGATCCCATATGTCCCATGGAAAATAAATGCCAATCCCATGGAATTTTTGTTTTCACCAGGGATAGCGGGAAAGGTGTTTAAGTAGCAATATCTATATGTTTGTTGCACATCCGTGTGATTCGACTGAAATAATGCAACCACGAACTATATATGCCATATGGACGGGGCTAAATACCTCTCACGAATCCAGGGAGTCCAAATACTTATTTTCAAGGCATATTTTCAGATTAAATATGGAAAACGACAAATTAGCATTAACAGGGTATAAAACCAGGAGGGGGGGGGGGTCATACCCACCCCTGGACCCATCCCGTATCTGCAGCTATGCATATAGACTTCGAACAATAGTTACTATTATTCTGACGATGCTGACAGGGGTAAGCCACGATGGCCCATTTCAATCCGTAAGGGTGGCCTACACGGGCGTTTATTTCTACAAAATATTTGGGGGGGGGGGGACACAATACATTGAGGCAATAGGTTGGGCCCGAATGTTTTTTTTTTGTGGGTGGGTGGGGGGGGGGGGGGGGGGAACAATCCTTAGGATTCATGTTAAAAATTGAAATTTTTGGGGGTTGGGGAGAAAAGCAAACATTGAAGGGGCACTTAACCCCTCAAAAGTATATAAAACAATACCTCTGTGGGCTATATTAGGGGAAGTCGAGGTAAGTTAAGCCAATTTTAACTTAAGAGGGCCTTGAGCGCATATGGCGTTACAGATGAATTACTTGCGTCCATATTCTGAAAGGGTGATCTTTTGGGCACAATTGAGTCGCATTAAGATTTTTATCAAACAATTATAAAGCAGTGATATTTTGAGTTGTTCTGAAGTATCGCCCTTGTCCCAACTCACCCCAAGCGTGGTGAAAGTTGATCCTAGTGGTGGATTACGTTCATCACGAGCCTTATTTGGGTAAGCAAATGCTGGGACGAGTGCTGTGGAGCGTTACTTTTATTGTTGCAGGCTTTTTATGGTCACTTTTTGTCACCTCACGTATCCTGGTGGGTAACATAAAAGCTATCAGAAAATATCACGTAATATACTTCGACCTAGATTTTCACATCACTTTTATCTAGTATTGCCACACCATAACTCATACGACTACAATCTGCTCAACGTCAATAGGCTAAACAACAATGTTATGCCAATTTGTCATGTTTCATGAGAAAAACATCATGCAACATGCAACATGCAACACATGCAACAGACCCGGCCGCGATTGCTCAACGAGCCCCATACCCACCTCACTTCAAATATAATATGGCTGCCCAATTCCTGATCATACCACGCCAAAGGGGCTTGGGTGGATATCAAGACACAACAAACGCCTACAATTATGTGCTATGATTCGAAACCTACCTGTTACCAATTAAGGAAAATAAAAACATTTCCAAGTCAAGGAAAAATTACTTGAGACAAAAAAAAACACATTTTTGTTCAAGGCTCACCAGATATCTACCGCTCCAGGCTCGGGGACGAGTAGTCTAGGGGTCAATTGCCCGTCCCACAATCGAGAGATTGTGGGTTCGGTGAAGAGTAGCGACTCACCCGTCGCTACTCTTCACCCGCGGCTAATCGACGCGAGAGATTGGCGACGCTACATGACTCAACGGTCGAAGTGTCGTAAAACCAATAGCCACGACCACCGCTCCCGGTCTCCCGTCCAACCAAAACTAGAGACTTTCTTTGAAGTATTGGCAGGTGGCTTGTCAGTCCTCATGACACCATAGGTGAGATAATGGGGGTGGCTCAACTTACCTGGAGTATCAACTAATCTCACTTTACCTACTTCAGAAATAAGCGCTCGTAGTCAAATAAAACAAAATAGCGCGGTAGGACCGTCGGGAGAGCTCATGCAGCCGCTTCAGATATCGTCTCACACAGAAACTTCATGAAAATACCTTACCTTCCTGACGCTTCACAATTTTCGAGGTGGACACAAGCCCCACAAAAAAAACTCCAAGTGAGGTTCGGACTCCAGGAACCCCAGCGATGGCAACGCCCTTGGACTTCGGAGTGGAAGTAAAGAGGACTGAGAACTACCAGTCTCCTCATTGCTATGTCAAATGTTAAGTGGAATAACAGAAAGAAGTTTTGTACACATAAACAGTGATGCGAATGATCCGGAAAGTGCTAATTCCGCTCCAATATCATTGTCCATGCTGTGGCTTGCCCAGTTCATCTGAGACGTGCATGATCGTGGCACCAAAATGGTGTCCCACTTTTCCCCGCCATCCCCTATGGGTTCACTGGGTCGCGTGATAATGCCGTGCATACATCATAGAATCTGTATGATTCTAGCATGTGGTGTTACTGTCTATTCGTACGTATGGGAAGTCGAGGAAAGTTAAGCCACTTGAGATCGCATAAAATATTTTCTGAAACAATTATACATTAGTGATATTTTGAGTTGTTCTAACGCGCATCCCTTGTCTCAACTTACCCCAAGTGGTAGTGATCCCAGTGGTGTTCTAACGCGCAGCCCTTGTCTCAACTTACCCCAGGTGGTAGTGATCCCAGTGGTGGGGTAAATTGACTGCACTTCTCCGAGAAGGGGGTGCAAGTGTTAAGTAAAGTGTATGAACATGTCCTTCAGGGAAACTAGATAATGGGGTGGGAAGGGAAGAAGTGGCATTACCATCTCATGAATATGCCAATAGTGACAGCATAGGGAATAGAACCTCACAGTCAGCAAATAGGGATGGCAGTAGATCAAGGGGGCAGAGTGGTAGCTCATCCAGAGATGATAGAGCTACTCAGCATGAAAAAACCAAAGGTGGTTATGGAACATTTCTTAAGTGTATGATGCTTAATGCTCAGAGTATTCGATCCAAATTTGACGAGTTCAAGTGTTATGTTGCTGATGAGGAACCAGATTTTGTTTGCATTACTGAGGCATGGGTCAGTGAAGGGTATTTTGGGGATAACTTGCAGGACTATGAGATCCAGGGATACAATATGTTTTCATGCAATAGGGGTCCAGCAGTGAAAGGAGGTGGTGTAATGCTCTATGTGAATAGCTTATTCAGTTCTCAAAAAGTAGCAGATGGGGTAAAAAATGTGTCTGTGGAGTCCATTTGGCTTGATGTTTCTGTGGGAAAAGGCAACAGCAATAAACTGAGAATAGGAGCTTTGTACCGATCAGGAACCTTGCCACATTCTCAGCAACTGGAGCTTGATAAGGTGATTTATGAGTAAATCAGTAGAAACTTTCAGAGGAAATGCCTTATTCTTGGTGACTTTAATCTAAAAGGATATGAAAATGTTGGTGTTGGCTCCCCGCATAAAAAATTTTTAGGTTAGTTATTTATTTTTTGTTTTTCGACCGTTGAGGGTCATGTAGCGTCGCCAATCTTCCGCCGATTGGTGTCGCGGGCGAAGAGTAGCGACAGGTTAGACTCGAACCCACAACCTTCGATTGTGGACTAGCTCTTACCCCTAGACCACTCGTCCTCGTGTAAACTATTTAGGAAATGCCTTGAAGAGGACCTGTTCTTACACCAGTTTGTAACAGAACCAACTAGGCAGGGCTCATTTGGACCTTGTCTTTCGGTTTAAGTGATTTAGTTCAAGACTTGACTGTAGGAGAAACTCTGGGAAGAAGTGCCATAACATAGTGAGATTCAAGGCACATGGAGGCAATCAAGGATAATTTGGCAAAGGTTCCAAATTTTAACAGGGCAGACTTTGACTGCATGAGAGCAGCTTTAAGTGCCATAAAATGGGAAGAAGAATTCTCCGATTTAAATGCCTGTGAAATGTGGGAAAAGTTCAAATTTTACTTGAGGGAAATTCAGATTAGACATGTCCCCCAAAAGCAAAGGCACAAAAGAAGAGCAGGAAAGCCAGCATGGCTTACACCAGATTTGACAAAAGCAATTAAGGCTAAGAAAGATGCATTTAGAGTATTTAAGGAACCTTCAAATATAGTAAATCTAAGGTTGTATCAAAAAGCTAGAGACGCTGTGAAACATAAAACCAGAGCAGCAAAGCGAGCAAAAGAATTGGATTTGGCTAGGAACTGTAATGGCGACAGTAAAAAGTTCTTTAGTTTCTACAAGCTAAGTAAAGTTTCAAGCACAATTGGTCCACTGGAAGTAAATGGGATTATATTGAGTGAGGATAGTGAGATGGTTGAGGAATTGAGCAAGCAGTTTAAATCAGTGTTTACATTGGAGGATGTGACAAATCTGCCAACTGTGAACCACAGCCCAGCAACAGGTGATCAGTTACATGATGTTGATTTCATTGACAGTGATGTCGTTTTGAATTATGTCAGGAAAATAAAGCCAAACAAGGCAGCAGGACCTGATGGAATCTATGCTAGGGTATTGCGGGAAGCTGAAAAAGAATTGGCAATTCCACTCAGTATAATATTTTGTAGCTCAGTTTCACAAAATGAAATTCCAACCGATTGGAAAAGGTCAAATGTAGTTCCTATTTTCAAGAAAGGAGAAAGAGGGAAAGTTGAAAACTATAGGCCAGTAAGCCTCACATCACTAGTCTGCAAGGTACTTGAATCAATTATCAAGGATAAAATAGTTAGTTTTCTGGAAGGAAACAGAGTGATTCAAGATACTCAACATGAGTTTAGAAAAGGGCGATCGTGTCTCACAAATCTCTTGGACTTTTTCAATTTTGCTACAGAACAATTTGATAAGGGAAATCAGGTTGATGTAGCATATCTTGACTTTAGCAAGGCCTTTGACAAGGTACCTCATAAACGGTTAATGATGCAGCTTCAGGCCCATGGTATTTTGGGTAGCATCCTAAAATGGATAGGGTTGTGGCTTTCAGATAGACAGCAGAGAGTGATGCTAAATGATACAAAATCATCATGGCAAAATGTTCTTAGTGGAGTTCCCCAAGGGTCAGTACTGGGACCACTATTGTTCATTATGTTTGTAAATAACATTGAAAGTGGCCTAAGCAGTAAGGTTTTGAAATTTGCAGATGATTTGAAGGTCTTTAGGGCAATAACAGGGCACAATGAGCAGGTCTTGCTGCAGAAAGACTTAGACGAGCTTGTGAAGTGGTCCGAAAAATGGCAAATGAAATTTAATTTTGATAAGTGCAAAATCCTGCATGTAGGTAGGCAGCATATCAAGGCTCCATACTTGATGGGTGGCCAAGTACTATCTGTGACTCAGCAGGAGAAGGACTTAGGTGTTATTTTTAACACAAAATTGGGGGCATCAGAACAGACCAAAGAAGCCAGGAAGAAGGCACTAAGAATGCTTGGGGCAATAAATAGGAATGTATCATACAAAAGTGAGGAAGTCATCAGGAAGCTTTATTGTGCCACATCTGGAATATTGTGTCCAAACTTGGTCCCCTAGTTATGAAAAAGATTGTTGGCTTTTAGAGAGAGTACAAAAGAGTGCAACAAAAATGGTGAATGGTATGGGCAACCTGGCATATGAGGAAAGATTGAAGAAATTGAATATGTTTTCACTTAGATATAGAAGGCTGAGAGGAGATCTCATCGAGGTCTTTAAATTTGTTCATGGTCAGGAACAGGGTTATCTCTGGGAACTGTTTGAATTTAACAGAAATGATGCAATTAGAGGTCATCAATTCAAAATTAAAGTTAATTCACAGCAGGACAAGGTTAAGACAGTCCTTCTTCACCAACAGGGTAGTAGAACACTGGAACCAGCTGCCAGAAACCATTGTCAGTAGCAACACACTGAACATCTTTAAGAACAGCATAGACAATCATTATAAGAATAGGGGGCTTGTTTTTCTGTATTCCAGGGAGAGTTGATCAACACATTTGATGGACAACTGGTTCAGTGTACAGAGTGCAACCAAGAAGGGCCCTTGTGGCTCAAAGTTGCACTGATCTTCTATGTCTTTGTCTTTATGACTGCAAGCCGAATTTAGGTAAGCAAATGCTGTGACGACTACTGGGGAGTACCACTTTTAGTGTTACAGGCTTGTTATGGTCACTTTTGCCACCTCACGTATTCTGGCGGAAAACATGAAACAATAAAAAAATACCACGCAATATACCTCGACTTAGATCTTTACCGCCCTTTTATTGTCGCACCATAGCTTATAAAATAACAGTCTTCTCAACGCAAATAGCCTGACCAAGAACTTTATGCCAATATATTGCATGTTTCATGAGATAAACATCAGCAACATGCAACACGTTAATAGACCACGGCTCAACAGCGGCTCATCTTCCCCCGGTTCCGATTTCTCAACGAGCCCCATGTCTACCTCACTTCAAATAAAATACGGCTGCCCATCACCTGATCACCCCACTCCAAAATGGCTTCGATGGATTTCAAGATAAAGCATATGCCTACTGCTATGTTCCGAAGCTATGTGTGCTATGTTCCGAAGCATATTTGTTACGAATGAAGGCAAAGAACCCATTTCCAAGTCAAATAAAAATTACCTTAACCTTAAAAACACATTTTGTTCAAAGCCGCCGTCCCATACAAAATGGAGACTTCCTTCGAAGTATCGGCAGGTGGCTTGTATTTTTTTCATGACAAGAAAAATAATGGGGGTGGTTACGTTAGGTAACATAACTTTCCCCTACCCCGCAGCAGGCACCCAACAATTCGATGACCGGCAGGAATACAGAACCAGTCCCGAAAGCGGTAGGGTCAGAGGAAAATGTTAGTACCTTCAGCCGTAACGACCATGGACGGATCCAGGCATTTTGATCGGAGGAACTTGTTCTGGGGGTGGGCGCCATTTGTCTCCGGATGAGGCGCCTTTCTACTCTGAGAGACGCCATCTGCTGGAACTCTCGTGGGGTGGGGGTGCACTCGAGCACCATGGAGGGGTCTTTTTCCAGTCGGTGGGATGGGGGGACATACCCCAGTTTCCCCCTGGATCCGCCACTGATACGAACGTACATTCAGCAGCACGATGTGGCTAGCTCTAAGATAACTGTCATTGCCAATCACCATGGTAATGTTAGCTAGAGCTCATCTAAAATTTGTACCTTTGGACTTCAGGGCGCTTCGACCATAACATTTTTATCTCTTTATTTTTTTCATCTAACAGGTGTATATATAGGCACGTTTATACGACGTGAACATGACGAGTGGTTTCCAAAATTGTCTCCAATACATGTCAACGCTAACGCCAACGCCAACGCCAAGTTCGCCAACTTCTTTCAAATGATACATGAATCTACAAGGGAAAATGAAATATTAGATCTTGTGCTTACTAATGAGGAAAATTTTGTACAAAATGTGAACATAGGAGAGACCTTGGGTAATAGTGATCATAACATTATACGCTTCTCATTGTATGTTGGAAATGTAGGAACCAATAAGACATGGGCGCGAATGATCAATTCTGGTCGAAGCGCCCTAAAGCCAAAATAACTAACGAACCAATAAGACAGTGATTCCAAATTTTGCTAAAGGGAATTACAATGAGTTCAGGATCTTCCTGAATGAAATTAATTGGGAAGACTTATTGAAAGGCTTAGATGCTTATGCAATGTGGAGAATTATAAAATATAAACTATTTCAAGGTCAGGATAGGTTCATTCCCAATAGGCAAATTAGATTAACCAGGGTTAAGCATCCTTCATGGCTGACCGGGGAAGTAAAGCATTTACTGGAGTCAAAGAAACAGACATTCAAGAAACTAAAATATGCTAACTCTGAGGTAAACCTCAAATCATAGAATAGCTGGAAATAAAGTTAGGAGGTGTGTTAGGGCATCTAAAAGATTGGCTGAAATCAAATTAGCTCGGGAATGTTCAGCAGGTAATGCTAAGAGATTCTTTAGTTTCTACAAATTTAAGGCTAAAAAGTGTAGTGTAGGACCACTGGAGGTAGATGGGGAATTAGTTGTTGATGATTGTGATATTGTGGAATCCCTAAGCAAGCAATTCTCATCAGTCTTTACCAAAGGTAATTATGGTAGAATAGAAACAACTGAATCGTATGCCATGACAGATGATAGGTTGGAGTATCTTACAATAACTACAGAAGCTGTAGAAAAGCTGTTGCAGAATATAAAACCTAATAAAGCTTCTGGACCAGATGATATATATGCTAGGGTTTTAGTAGAGTGTGCTAAAGCTTTAGCAGTTCCCCATGGTATAATTTTCAGGCGGTCTATGGAATATTCTGAAGTGCCTGAAGATTGGAGAAATGCAAATGTACCAATTTTCAAAAAGGGAATTATGAAGTGTGTAGGGAACTACAAGCCAGTCAGTTTGACTTCAATAGTTTACAAGGTACTAGAAAATCTGGTTAAACAGAATGTTCAAATTCATCTTGATAGTCACAATCTTTTAAGGGATACTCATCATGGATTTCGATCTTGAAGATCTTGTTTAACTAACCTTTTGGAGTTCATGGAGTATGTTACTAAAGAAGTAGACAATCAAAGAAGAACCTTGGGTTCTTTTAAGACGCATTCAACCGCTAGGTTATATAGCGTCGCCAACCTCTCATGCCGATAGGATGGATGTTGTGTACTTGGACTTTAGCAAAGCTTTTGATAAAGTTCCACATGGGAGGCTAATTCATCAACTACAGCAACATGGGATTGTTGGAAAAGTTATAGGTTGGATTGAAGCATGGTTGAGGGGAAGGAAACAAAGGGTAATGTTAAATGGATGTAAATCTGATTGGAAGGATGTTCTGAGTGGAGTACCACAGGGCTCTGTTCTAGGGCCACTTCTCTTTATCATCTTTGTGAATAACATTGAAGTAGGGCTGAGGAATAGTGTTCAAATTTGCTGTTGACATCAAGCTGGTAGGGGGGGTAAAAAGTTTTGAAAAAAATATAAAAAAAAAAAAAAAAAGAAAAAAAAAAAAATGGGCTGATATGATGTCTTTAACTATGACAAGGTAAGGTTGCTGGGGTCTGAGTGAGACTTTCAGAACAGTGGGGGGGGGGGAACGGGAGCCCCCCCCAGTTGATGCCCCCCGTAGTTGATAAAAAAAAGGGAAAAGAAAAAAATAAAAAAAATTACTAGAACAGTGCTTGTGATCCGGTTTTTAAGGCGTTGATGGTTGGACTATTCACCACTTTTGCGGGTAACTTATTCCACCTCTCCACGACTCTTGCGGGGAAGAATTGGTTTCGTTGGAACAAGCGGTGACGTGGTTTTTCCAGCTTCAGATCATGACCCCTCCTTCCACTGTTTGCGTCCTCCAGTTTCAGAAACGCGTCCCCTGCCGACACCTGATCCATTCCCTTCAAGATCTTAAACACCTCCAACATATCCCCTCATATTCGGCGTTCTTCTAGGGTTGTCAATTTGAGCCGGCGGAGGCATTCCTCATAGGGAAGATCGGCGATGGACGGTATCCTTTTGGTGGCTCTTCTCTGGATGCTTTCTAACTTCTCTATGTCCTTCTTGTAGTAGGGAGACCATGTCTGCATGGCGAACTCCATTTTAGGGCGAACGAGCGTCTTGTACAGAGGCATGAACATGTCCTCGTCCATGCAAGTGAAAGTCCTCGTGATGCGTCCCAGCATGGAGTTCGCGGCCTTAGCAGCTCGGGCAACTTGCTCTTTGACCTTGAGGTCAGGTCTTATCATAACACCAAGGTCCTTTTCCAAGGTCGTCTCCTCCAGCATGGTATCTCCCAGAGTGTACCTGAACCTGGGGTTTTTAGGCCCGAAGTGCATAATCTTACATCTGCTCGCATTGAAAGACAGGAACCACTTTTTGCTCCACTCATGTAGACTGCAGAGGTCTTTCTGGAGTCGTCGCCTGTCCTCAGGATCTCTTATGCGCCAGAATACTTTTGCGTCATCAGCAAAGAGCTTACCACAGGAATCGACATCGTCCAACAGATCATTTATGTAGACCAGAAAGCATGCTGGTCCCAAGACGCTTCCTTGAGGCACCCCGCTCCTTACATCTCTCCAAGAAGAGCATGCCCCTCTGACCATCACTCTCTGCTTTCTCCCCATAAGAAAGCTGGCTATCCACTTGAGAAGGTTTATGTCTGAGTGTTCGTCGGTATGTTCAGTGACCACATCGTCTTCCCAGTCACCACCGATTCCTGCTGCCTTCAGCTTGTGTAGTAAATGGAGGTGTGGTACCGAATCAAAAGCCTTAAGGCAATCCAAATACACAACGTCGACTAGGTCCCTCTCATCAAGTGCATCTTCCAGCTCATTCAGGTATTCTAGGAGTTGGGTGAGGCATGATCTTCCTGACCTGAAGCCATGTTGGTGTCTTGTTAGTATCTGTTTTTCTTCCAGGTGTTTCATGATGTTTTCTCTAATAATTTTATCCAGGACCTTGCATGGAACAGATGTCAACAAAACGGGCCGGTAATTAAGCGGATTCGATCGACTGCCCCTTTTGAAGATCGGACAGACATTTGCTCTGGTCCAATCAGTGGGAACCTTCTCTTCCTGAAGTGACCTCTGGTAGAGGAGTGCAAGTGGATGGGATAGTGATGAAGCACATGCCTTCAAGACGATGGGGTGGACGCCATCTGGCCCAGGAGATGATGGTGTCTTCAGCCCTTTCAGCAGCTCTTCAACATGCTCTCGGGTGACATCACATTTACTAAGTTTTTCTCCTGTAAATGCTGCCATCAATGGCACTTCTGTGTCCTTGTCTGTTTTTGTAAATACCTTTTCAAACTCTGAGTTCATAATTTCACATGTCTCTTGGAGAGAGCTGGACAGCTGCCCATTCTCATCCTTCACCAGCAAGACTTCCTCTCTGATGGAGGTTCGACTTCTTGCATAAGAGTAAAACTGCCTGGGGTTCTTGGGGATGTCATGTGCTAGTTGGTGCTCAAATTTGTATTTTGCCTCCCTGATGGCCTTGGTGGCTTCATTCCTGAGCTTGGTGTAAATTCTTCTCAGTCTTCTTGATCGTATTCTCTTTCTGTGTCGCTTCCAGGCCTGTTCCTTTTTACGGATTGCACCCAACACCTTCCTGGTTATCCATTGCTTCTTCTTCCTTCTCCCACCTGTTGCATTGTACCAGGGCACACATTTCTCTGTCACTGTGTTGTAGGTGTCCAGGAAAGCCAGCCAGGCCTCTTCTGTGTTCTTTCCCGCAAGTTGTTCAGTCCAGTTAACTTCAGTAAAAAGGTAAAAACATGCTTTGTGGATGTTATTGAAGAGGAAAGGGACTTAGGTGTGTTGGTTTCAAAAGACCTTAAAGCAGAAAAACAATGTAGCTCAGCTAGGAACAGGGCACTCAGAATCAGACTTGTGCTTGACTCGAGTTGAATCGAGAATCGACTCATGAATCAATCGTTTTTTGATGAGTCGTGAGTTGAATCGATTCTTTTCCCAAAAACATATATTGAGTCACGAGTTGAATCACATCTTTCTTTTTTAAATGAGTTGAATCACGAGTCAATCATTTGAATCACAATGAGTCATTTGAGTCTTGCGACTCAAATGCAGGTTATGAACAAATGATATAAAGCATGTATCTTTGTAAATAGTATGCCATGACACAAGGTAGGGAGTAAAAACACAGTATAATTATTTATGCTTAACATTATAATTGTCAACTTATCAGCTGCCAGTGAGTAAAGCATGAAGTGTACTTAAGTTATTCACTAAAAACGGATAACAATAACTACAAAAAAAAGTATTAATGCTAAGCTTGGTATTCGCAATCAGTATCATGCATGAGTCAATTCTTGTGCCAGAAACACAACACAGAAATGGGATGTGATTGTTAAAAATAATAGGGAACTGAAACCATGCACTTTTTTTGGAACAGGCATTTGCACCGACAAAAATTGCGTCGGTTTGTGTGACAAATAACAAACCCAAGGTACCTTTACAAGAAGGTAGTTCAAAATTTTCCTTGAAGCCCGCATGACATCATTCGAAGTTAAAAAAAAATGGTAGAAATTTGGTTGCATAACTTTTCTCAAATCATATGCAATGGTCACTTTAATTTGCTTCCTAGCAAATATATTTGTCTTCCGCTCACCAGGTGAGTTATAATCTTGCCCCATTCTTTCCAGTGAGCATTTCTTCCGACTTATTTTATTATCATGTATAGACAAGGTCACATTTGTGCATTGTAATCTGGCATTTGGAGAGGAATATTTTGTAGTCATCCAGTATGGATAATATTTTTATTCAAACCTTATGCATGGTAACTCAACTTGCACCCATTTCAGTGAATTTTGAGCACTTTTCCTTGATCACAGCAGTTCGTTGTCAAAAGTTAATAACTTAGGAACTTCAACTTCCAGATGAAAAAAACAACAAATAATTTTCTGGAAAGGATAATGTTCAGGATCCCCAAAATCTAGGATCAGCCTATTTTTCCAAACATTTACCTACCTACCTACATTGACATACACCTACGTTGTTGAAAACAGTTTTTCCAGACCAGCTAGACCCACGGCATGATGCATTCTTCCTTGGTGAATCTTGCATGGATTGTTGATGATACATGCATAATTGAACATTTATGTACAACACCATTGTGATCTAGGAATGCCCTCCTGAAACTTGCAACTCAACTGAAACTCCTGCCAATGGGGAGTAGAAGCTATGGAGCACTTAGCGCCCCCTTGACTGTCCTTTCTTCCGCTCTTGAACGAGGGTGACAACTTGAACATGTAAAATGGATGGTAGAGGGAGCCTACCAATATCAGGAACAAGCCCTTTATTTTGGAGGCACTTGACGGCGAGCCTGTCGGAAATGGCACATTGTTGGGCAGGACGATTATTACTGCGTCATTTACGATACCCTTTGATGAAGCTAAAGAATAGGTCTTTCAATTATAATACGTCAAAGTACCCTATATTGCCATAAAATATGCAAGATAGCGTAGAAAAGTCGGTAAAATTGGGTGTAAACCAATGGTGAAGGGAAACCTTCAAGCCTGCTACCAAACAAACTTCGTGGGGGCAACAGACAACGCAATCATATCATATTGTGTCCAAGCTTGGTCCCCTAGTTATGAAAAAGATTGTTGGCTTTTAGAGAGAGTACAAAAGAGGGCAACAAAAATGGTGAATGGTATGGGCAACCTGGCATATGAGGAAAGATTGAAGAAATTTAATGTTTTCACTTAGATATAGAAGGCTGAGAGGAGATCTCATCGAGGTCTTTAAATTTGTTCAGGGTCAGGAACAGGGTTATCTCAGGGAACTGTTTGAATTTAACAGAAATGATGCAATTAGAGGTCATCAATTCAAAATTAAAGTTAATCACAGCAGGACAAGGTTAAGACAGTCCTTCTTCACCAACAGGGTAGTAGAACACTGGAACCAGCTGCCAGAAACCATTGTCAGTAGCAACACACTGAACATCTTTAAGAACAGCACAGACAATCATTATAAGAATAGGGGGCTTGTTTTTCTGTATTCCAGGGAGAGTTGATCAACACATTTGATGGACAACTGGTTCAGTGTACAGAGTGCAACCAAGAAGGGCCCTTGTGGCTCATAGTTGCACTGATCTTTTATGTCTTTATGTCTGTGCAGATACCTATTGCAGTGCAGAACCTGGGTGCCATGTTGCAGTTAGGTGATGTGTGTCAGGTATGTGATTCAGGTTGTGTGTGCATCATGCTGAGGTGGATTGAGGTATTATGCACTCATTGCTTTGCATATGCATTGACATCTCGTTAATCTGTTTGAGTCAATTACTTTATGCACATGCACGTTCATTTATCTGTATATTTATCCTATATATCAACCATTACAGTGCATGACAAATGATAAATAATGTGAGGTGAAAGCAAAGTTATAGCAAAAATAATATATCCAACAGATGTTTTGATGTTGGAGCATCTTCGTTAGTGTGAATAAATACTGATTCCCTACTTTAATTAGACAGATGAAGATGAGTTGACATCAAACTGTCTGTCAAATAAATTATTTTTGCTATAACTTTGTTTTCACCTCACACCTATATATATATATATATATATATATATATATATAATATATATATATATATATATAAATAGTGTGTGAGCAGTGCACACAAAATCATATGGCTTATGAGTCTGATCTGAATCGATTCAAATTTATGTTTGAGTCGTGAGTTGAATCGGATCTCTAGCTCCGAGTCTGAATTGAGTCAAATCAAATAATTTTGACCTGCTGTGAATCATGAGTTGAATCGGATCTCAAGATCTGAGTCAAATGTGAGCTGATTCAAAAAATTTGAGTCAAGCACAAGTCTGCTCAGAATGCTGGGACTCATTAATAGAAGTGTGATATATAAGAGCAAGGAAGTCATGAAAAAACCTGACTTAGCATACGTGCAACCCCATTTGGAATATTCTGTACAAGCTTGGAGCCCCTACCTAGAAAAAGATATAGATAAGTTAAAAAGAGTGCAGCACAAAGCAACCACTCATCAGTGGAATAGGCAACTTAGAATATGGAGAAAGGCTTGTGGCATTAGATATGTACTCACTCAAGTATAGGAGATTAAGGGGGGACATGATTGAAATGTACAAAATTGTTAAAGGGACTAGATCAGGTCGATTTAAATGGCGCTCTTCAGTTTAGAGTATCACATAGGGGTCATCAATTCAGGTTAGACAAGTTGAGGTGTAGGACAGTTAAGCGACAACAGGTCTTCAGTCAAAGGGTTGTTGATCAGTGGAATGGGCTGCCTGCTGATGTTGTGGGGAGTTCCTCATTGAATGTATTTAAAAGTAGGGTTGATAAATTTTTTAGGCAGGAAAATCTTGTTTTTGAGTTATAATTTGTGATGGATGGGGTGAGATTTATAAGTGTGCACGGCACAGACCCCTTTAAGCAGGCATGGATGCGGTTGGGGGGCATTGGTAGGGCATTCAATCCACGTGTGTTGGGAGAGATCAGGGGAGCAGAGCTGGATAGCTGGGGTAGATAGGAATTGATGGGTGTGTGGGATGTTGGAGGACTGGTTCGTTCACGATGTGGGATGGTTGGGAGGGTCTTTTTGCCAGGCTTGTATTATCTTCATTTACAGACTTAACTGGATGGGCCCTTGGGTCTCTTCTTAAGTCTAAACGCTTTATAACTTTATATAGGGTGTACCTAGCAGTGGATTCAGCACCTTCCTTCGGGATGGGATACTGATGAGATTGTCTATGGTAGCACAATGGGTATGATGGGAGGAGTTTGTAATTGTTGAGTGTGTTATGCAATAGCAAGTGAGTCTCTTATTGAGTCTAAACGCTTTATAACTTTATATAGGGTGTACCTAGCAGTGGATTTGGGATGTGATACTGATGAGATTGTCTATGGTAACACAATGGGCATGATGGGAGGAGTTTGTAATTGTTGAGTGTGTTATGCAGTAGCAAGCGAGTCTCTTATTAAGACTAAACGCTTCATAACTTTATATAGGGTGTACCTAGCAGTGGTTTCTGCACCTTCCTTTGGGATGTGATACTGATGAGATTGTCTATGGTAGCACAATGGGTATGATGGGAGGAGTTTGAAATTGTTGAGTGTGTTATGCAATAGCAAGTGAATGGTGCTAGATAGGCTTGGATATATAGTTTCCTAGGAACTTGAGATAAGGGATTGATTGGGGTAGAGTATGTACATTTCTAGTACCTTTTCCAGATAGGCTTAACCCAGATGGGCCCCTGTGGCTCTTATTAAGCCGTAACACTTTATGACTTTATAACAGCACCGCGAGGCTCCCAACTGTTGCTCCGGTGTGGAACGTCGACCACCGTCAGCGTCGGACATGAAGCCATGTTGCGCTGATCACGCATTTATACCACACACCTCTTCACACAATATTTGGTTGGAACCGTAACCATTAGCCACGCGAGTGTCGCATCGAAAGAACCAGACTATAACATAAGCAAGATCCCACCAGCCCTCACCCTCCAACATTTGTGGCGATCCTTCATGTTGCCATGACATTTGCCACCCGGCCAATGGTCACTTCATGGACAAGTTGACGAAAACACCTGTCCTCGCCTAGTTTATATTTTGTCGGCACGAGGTCCTGCAGCCAGTATATCCATCACCGACTTCCTAGTTAGTATGACTTCGTACTACGTGAAGGGAGCCTGTCCAGGCATCTAGAGAATGCCATCCAGCCTGATATTTAGAGTGGCAGCTGTCCGCCCCAGTTTGGGATCCTCCGGATCCCATCTATACCTACGACGGAGTTAAGGACTAAGCTTCGTCCAAATATCGGTGACTGGATAAGCAATTGGGCTTTCACTTAAAACTCGATTCCATTCTTTGTACAACCCACATCATTGAGATAAGTGACGACTGGAAAGGTTCCCGGAGCCAGGCGGCTTCACTCGACCAGTACATGTTGTGAAGATGCATCCGGTACATATCCGGCTGGCCTCGGTACCCTCACGCTGTCGCTAAAATCGCATACGGCACCGCCGGTTGCGTACTTTGTGACAAACCGATATCTTGTCAACTACATTTTGCTAATAGTTGCAAAATATAGACATGATTGGGTTACATTGTGCTCATTGATTGATGCATACCTCGTTGATGGCCTCGATTGCGCTTAAGACCCAACTTGCAGACGGGTTCACGAACTGCATTACGTCCACCACATGCTGATATCTTATCATGACGGGTACACTTTAATTCACTTGGTCACTGCGCACAATTTCGAATGAATCGCCAGTCGAGACGCGAGGTACGTCTGTTGGTTAGTTGGTTGGTTATTTGAGTTTTAGGGCGCATCGACCAGGTTTGATAAATTAGCGCCCATGAGGTACGTCTGTGAAGTCCCGACCTGCCCACTTTAGTCTCAACAGTGCCACTCAAGTCAACGCTCAAGGGTGAACAAGTTGTCGACGGTCCAACAGCTCCAAGACAATATATTAAACCACCTTTTACGAGCACAACACGCATACACGTAACCAACTCACCACACTCGGCTCGTCAGCGCCAGCGGCGGTCGGGCGAGTCAGCGAGACGCCGGTCGAGCTGGCCACATGAGCGCACAGGAACAGTCCGACTCCTCAGTCGGCCTCACTTCGAGCCGGTCACTCTGACGGCCGGCTCAATGCTCGGGATGGACACGCTGTGTACAGCGTAACAGTCACAGCAGCGTGGCGCGCCACCACGCGTGCCACGGCTCGGGATGGACACGCTGTGTACAGCGTAACAGTCACAGCAGCGTGGCGAGCCACCGCGCGTGCCAGCAGTGGCCACCTGCTCTCGTCGACAGGCCCTGGCGACGGCGGCCGCACCAAAAGCAATCAAACATCACAGCGATACATGCAGCAACAATCCGAGCGCGGCATTTGCACGCGCGACAGCTGGGCAGGACCATCCTCACATGAGCGCCAGCAGAAGAGTAGGAACAAACTCAATCGTACGGATAAGCGGACCATTAAACACTGCGCCTTTGAAGCCCTAACACATAATCATGGCGATGGCAGATGACAATATATACACCAGAGTAGCATTCCATGCTCGCCAGGTAGCGTGAGCACCAGTTTCCGTCGTGCATGCATTCATTGGGGAGATTCTTGAGAGCAGCCCTCTGGCGAAATCCTAGGTTACTGCTGAACACTGAACTCTGAGTGGAGGGTTTTCGGTGATATTCCGCCTCACGAGGGGATAACGGGCGCGACCACGACCAGCCACACTGAGCCCTATCTGCGACTGGGACTGGGACTGCTCGGCACACACAGGACGCGTTCGCAAATTGTTGGTGCAGGCGTCACGGACACCGGGCCCTGGTCAGATCTCGCGCAGCCGATACGAATGCCAACGAGTCGAGTCCGATATTCGATCGGAGCGGATCTGGACATAGTCCTTCCTTCCCAGCAGTCCGTACGACATCGGCAGCATTTCATCCCAGCAGTCGGTGCGAGTGCTGTGCAGCCTCATCGCAATTAATTTTCACAGACCCGAACAAAATATCCACTCTGTACATCTTGTTCATTGCTAGGTATGATATCAAGATAACCGTAGGATATTTCATGTTGAAGAAACGACATTGCGTTATTTGGCTCACGTTTCAGCCTCATGACTATTGTCAAGAAAGAATGTCGAAACGTTGGCTACCAAATAGCTTAACGGCTTTCTCTTTTAAAAGTGTACGTTACATATTCCACCGTTATCTCGTTATGTTACCATCCCCTCCGTCACAAACACTCGAGAGGAGCTACCAGTACCATAGCAGGCGTTCCGGCTGTCCACAAGGTCAGTCAGGGAACAATTATCCACCAGGCAGTTGACAACACAGGCAGCTGACAACATGGGACAACAGTTGACAACATGGGCAGCTGACAACATGGGACAACAGCTGACAACATGGGTTAGTACACAACAGGAACCGAAGTGATCATGATTGTCTTACCTTCTTAAACTAAGCTCAATTTCACAGTAAACGCAGCATTTCAAACGCGCAGTAATCAACAGGTTCCCTCCCCCCTCGCGTCATTCACCAGGACACAGCGAATCATAAGCACGGCCTCCCATCGCTCGACTGTACACCCAAACTAACCGGGAGCAGAAATGCCACTCTCACCTTAGACGAATCTCGGCGCGTCTACCATTGGAGTTTCCTGGCAAACAGCAGCCGTGTCGAGTTCGGTGGCAACCGCAAACTCAACAGTAGGCGCTTCGACAGCGGCGGCTGGTCCAGTGTCACGTGGCCCGTCCTCACGGCACCGACAAACACCCGCAGCTCACCACGGACAGCCGCCTGGGTCCGAGCATCTCACCACAGGAACGCGCGAGATCCTGGACCGCGATCTCACCAGACACACGCGAGATCCGGAACACCCGCAGCTCACCACGGGCAGCTAGCTGGACCGGAGGATCTCACCATAGGCACGAGAGTCTGGAGGACAGCCGCCCCACCAGGGCCCTGCTCCACAAAGCGTCTCGTTCACGAATGGAGTCGAGCATGCCTGGGGATCGCATGACCGATCCCATACAAATATAGGATCCATGGAAATCTGCACACCTTACACCGAACCACCTATGGAGCCTCACGTCTGCGAAGTAGGCCTATTTCCCCAGTTGGTAACAGTCTGGTATGAGACGGGAAGACGTGAAGTATGTAAGGACCTTTGTAGAACAGGGCTCCTGAAGTCACTCGCCAAGGTGTTTCACCAGGCGAGTGCGCAGTCGAGCGACCGGACAGCTCGCTGAGAAAGGCACGAGGTCCAACACGCCGAGACTTCGCCGTGGACAGAGCGCCAGTCGGTACTGTGGTTCGGCACCCGGCGGACGCGCGCGGCCCAGATCGGCGGCGGCGGCCGCTCCACCATCAGATCAGCACCGCTCTCAGCCGGGTCTCTACACGGCATCAGCACGACCAGCAGCGTCATCCAACCACCGGCTGGCCCATGTCTTCGTCAGACGTCTCGGGGCGATCGACCCGCGTGCTGGGCACCTGGCCGAGAGGCAGCCCACTGGAGAACAGTGGCCCGCTGCACCTGCCACCGGAGCTGGCCGGCGCCGCCTGCCTGCGAGGCGGCCTCGGACCTGCCGACAGACTGGCGCCCAGCCGACCGGGCAGCTGGCGCCTCAGAAATTCTGCCAGTCGGTCTGATTGTACGAGTCCTCCATGAAGCGGGTCACCTCCTCGGGGATGCTGTGAGAGATCCAGAGCCGGTTGAGTTTGTCGTACTGCTCGCGCCACAGGGTGAGCGGGTTGCCTCTCTGCAGACCCTGGTCCATCTCGCCAAACTTGTCCACGTACGGCGGCGACACGTTGGCGCCTGAGGGCATGGCACAGGTCGCGTTCTACCAATCAATGGGCTTCTTCACTTATACAGATAAACACTTACCTCTTGGTGCCCAATACGAAGTGTGCGGAGAACTAAACATTACTGCAACCTAGAAAAGCTTGCGAATTATCATACCAAGGAAGCACAAGAAGTTCCCTTGGTTCCACCGTTCCGGAAATCCGTCTAAGCAATAAAATATTTTTACATCGGATGTTTGGATATGGTACTACTTCTAGGGTCTGCATAGCCAGAGAAACATACTTGGCAACAGCCCACTACAGTTCATTTATTCCGATGATGTTAACCGGATTAATCGGGTTGACTGAAAACAAAAGTGATAGATAATTAGCACACAATCGCTGAAAATTGTCACGTCCTTTGCCATGTATCATTTTATAAACCTCTACAACGGTCAACAGAGCCACCATATAAAAAGGGTTAACATTGTAGCATACACGAACATGAAACCAGGGCAGGAGGTTTCGGTGCTTATATTCCCTGGGCGGAGAAATTCCGAGCGTTATCAAGCTATACCGAAGCCAGCAAAAACATGCATCACTATCAAAAAGAGTTCTTCTTTCTTCACTTTTGGAATCATCAATGAAATGGCTCATGTACCTGTTTTGCCATTGTTAGCGTTGCTTTATCAGGAACTGAATTTTCGCGCACTTATATATGGTCCATATAGACTAAATTTAGTCAGCTAAGACTGCTTCCAGTGGAACTATTCCATGCTGTGAATTCAGTTAGTCTGGAGAACACTGTGCATATATTCAGTACGCCTTTATACTATTAATAAAGCGTGTTATCTATAATATTCTGGTGAGTTTTGTTTGCCTTCCTCCATGCCATGCTACCTAGATATTAGTTTTCCCATCTGTTCAACTGATGAGCTGATCCCCAAAAAAAGAAAGAAGAACCTTGGGTTCTTTTACGACGCATTCAACCGCTAGGTTATATAGCGTCGCCAACCTCTCGCGCCGATTGGTCGCGGGTGGACTCGGTAAATGCCGTCGGTTGTGAGATTCGAACCCACAATCTTGCGATCAAGAGTCCGACGCTCTACCAACTGAGCTACCGCCTTCAGCTGATCCCAAACACTTGCAAGAATCAACCTTTTCTTGCACAAACGTCATAAGGAAGTCGTGCCAATTTTACATCGATACTTGCAACAAAACTCGACAAGCAAGACAATGGATGCGTATTATGCATGTCATTTAAAAAAAACTACCACATATTGCTCATGATTGGTGGACACAATTGTCTCTGTGTGTATTGCCCACGTGCTGGCATTGCTGGCAGGGCGCGGAGGTGTGCACTGACCGCGGACTTTGTTCACCAGCAGATGGACGCGACACTCCCTGATGCGCAGCATGATGCCGGCGCCGGCTCCGCAGCGCATCAGATGCGCGTTACATGCGCCGATCTGGCCGATGCCGTCCACCTGCACCTGGCAGCAGTACGACTGCGAGCAGAGCAGCTCGCCGCACACCAGACACATGGCCGGCACCCGAGACTCGCCCTCGCTGCTGGGACACGCGAAGTCCGACACCTGCCGACCAGGACGGGTCAGGTCAGGTCAGGTCAGGCCACACCACACCACACCAGACACATGGCCGGCACCCGAGAATCGCCCTCGCTGCTGGGACACGCGAAGTCCAACACCTGCCGGCCAGGACATGTCAGATCAGGTCAGGTCAGGTCAGATCAGTCCACGCCAGGCACAGGTCGGCACCCGAGACTCGCCCTCGCTGCTGTGACACGCGAAGTCCGACACCTGCCGGCCAGGACGGGTCAGGTCAGGTCAGGTCAGGCCACACCACACCAGACACATGGCCGGCACCCGAGAATCGCCCTCGCTGCTGTGACACGCGAAGTCCGACACCTGCCGGCCAGGACGGGTCAGAACAGGTCAGGCCACGCCACACCAGACACATGGCCGGCACCCGAGACTCGATACGCCAGATCCGGCCACGCCAGGTCAGACACCACCCACCAGAGCAGGGCAGGTCAGGTCAGAGACCTGGTGAACGGAGTGAGTGAGGCCATGTCACGTCAAACACCTGGTGAAGGAATCGGGTCCCGTCAGGTCATGTGAGGTGAGGTGAGACACCTGGCGGATGGAGCCGACCAGGCCACGCCAAGTAAGATACCTGGGAAACGGAGCAGGTTAGGGTAAGATCAGGTCAGTGATTGAGTCCAGGTGGAAGTCTGGTGAGGCTTGGCTGTGTTCGACCGGTGGTGTTGGGATGGGCTAAGTTGCCAGGTCGGGTCTGGTCAGATATGACAATGGGCATTCTCACCACTAAGTCACAACAGTTACAACCACTCGCAATATTTACTGCAGACGGATGCTACAATATCGCATTGGAGTTATCTAAAGCAACCAAAAGGCAATTAGCAAACACCTAATGCGAAAAAGCCAGATTTATGCTGGAACAAAATGTTTGTTCTTCAGCCGCGTGCTCATTTCTTCCAGTAGTATCTTAGTCCATTTGACACATGTGCTTTCACAGTTTCTCGTGATAAAATGTGGGTGCTGCCAGGAAATTGGAAACAGGCTACATCCGACCTAGCGACCGCTCGCTACAGTTAGTGTGGGTGTAGTCGGTGTTTGTGCGGCTAGTATTCGTGTAGCTGGTGTTGATGCAGTTGGTATCAGTGCAGCTTGTGTTGGTGCCGTTAGTGATGTAATAGTCGATGTTGGTGTGGCAGGTGCTGGTGTAACCGGTGCTGGTGTAGCCGGTATTAGTATGGGAGGTGCTGGTATTGGAGGTGCTGGTGTAGCCTGTTCTGGCAAGGGAGGTACTGGTGTAGCCGATGCTGGTATGGGATGTGCTGGTGTAGCCGGTGTTGGCATGGGAGGTGCTGGTGTAGCCGGTGTTGGTGTGGGAGGTGCTGGTGTAGTCGGTTTTGGCATTGCAGGTGCTGGTGTAGCCGGTGTTGGTGTGGCAGGTGCTGGTGTTGCCGGTGCTGGTATTGCAGGTGCTGGTGTAGCCAGTATTGGTATGGGAGGTGCTGGTGTAGCTGGTGTTGGTGTGGCAGGCGCTTGTGTAGCCGGTGTTGGTATGGGAGGTGCTGGTGTAGCCGGTTTTGGTATGGAAGGTGCTGGTGTAGCCGGTGTTGGAATGGGGGGTGCTGGTGTAGCCGGTGTTGGCATGGGAGGTGCTGGTGTAGCCGGTGCTGTTACGGGAGGCGCTGGTGTAGCCGGTGCTAGCATGGGAGGTGTTGGTATGGGAGGTGCTGGTGCAGCCGGTGCTGGTATTTGAGGGGTTGGTGTAGCCGGTGCTGATATTGGAGGTGCTGGTGTAGCCGGTGTTGGTATGGAAGGTGCTGGGGTAGCCGGTGTTGGTATGGGAGGTGCTGGTGTAGCCAGTGTTGGTGTGACAGGTGCTGGTGTAGCCGGTGTTGGTGTGGCAGGTGCTTGTGTAGCCGGTGTTATATGGGAGGTGCTGATATAGCCGGTGTTGGTATTGGAGGTGCTGGTGTAGCCAGTGTTGGTGTGACATGTGCTGGTGTAGCCGGTGTTCGTGTGGCAGGTGCTGGTGTAGCCGGTGCTGGTATGGGAGGTGCTAGTATTGCAGGTGCTGGTGTAGCCAGTATTGGTATGGGAGGCGCTGGTGTAGCTGGCGTTGGTGTGGCAGGCGCTTGTGTAGCCGGTGTTGATGTGGCAGGCGCTGGCGCACCTTGTTGATGAGTTCCGAGAAATCCACGGGCAGGTCGATCAGTGTATTGACCGTGAGCGGGTAGCGGGCGAGCCGACCACGAGAGCCGCTCAGTTGTGGCTGGATCGACGGGTGCTGACACCACCTGCAGTACGGCAAACCGTGGTCAGACGGTCACCGACACAGGCACACACCTCTCGTCACGCTGTCGTGGTCAGACAGTCACCGACACAGGCACACACCTCTTGTCACGCTGTCGTGGTCAGACGGTCACCGACACAGGCACACATCTCCTGTCACGCTGTCGTGGTCAGACGGTCACCGACACAGGCACACACTTCTTGTCACGCTGTCGCGGTCACCGACACAGGCACACACCCCTTGTCACGCTGTCGTGGTCAGACGGTCACCGACACAGGCATACATCTCCTGTCACGCTGTCGTGGTCAGACGGTCACCGACACAGGCACACACCTCTCGTCACGCTGTCGTGGTCAGGCGGTCGCCGACACAGGCACACACTTCTTGTCACGCTGTCGCGGTCACCGACACAGGCACACACCCCTTGTCACGCTGTCGTGGTCAGACGGTCACCGACACAGGCATACATCTCCTGTCACGCTGTCGTGGTCAGACGGTCACCGACACAGGCACACACCTCTTGTCACGCTGTCGTGGTCAGGCGGTCACCGACACAGGCATACATCTCCTGTCACGCTGTCGTGGTCAGACGGTCACCGACACAGGCACACACCTCTCGTCACGCTGTCGTGGTCAGGCGGTCGCCGACACAGGCACACACTTCTTGTCACGCTGTCGCGGTCACCGACACAGGCACACACCCCTTGTCACGCTGTCGTGGTCAGACGGTCACCGACACAGGCATACATCTCCTGTCACGCTGTCGTGGTCAGACGGTCACCGACACAGGCACACACCTCTTGTCACGCTGTCGTGGTCAGGCGGTCGCCGACACAGGCATACACTTCTTGTCACGCTGTCGCGGTCACCGACACAGGCACACACCTCTTGTCACGCTGTCCCCGTCACCGACACAGGCACACATCTCCTGTCACGCTGTCGTGGTCAGACGGTCACCGACACAGGCGGTCGCATGTTAACAATTTTGCCGGACAGAATCTATGGACTGCGCCCGTTGAACCATCGCAAGCGCAAGAAGTTCGCACACTTACTTCACGATAGTCTGCATTTGTGTTTTTCTGGTGGTGGATAACGATTTGGGTGTGTCAATACCTGCAATGTTATTGGTCAGCCTGGATAGGTGAAACTGGATAGTCGACAATGCGATGCGATCGGATAGTTACCGTCAGTAACACCATCAAGTCAACACTCTTCAAGTGTAGTCATAAATCCGCCATAATGCTGCCGATCTCTGAATGAGACCCACACCAGGACAGTCCGCAAATATTATCCAGGAGCGATTAACTGGAATCATAACGCAACACCACACGCAGACGTGACATCCAACATCGTCAGAGACGGCTTGGACATGTGGCACCGTCGGCAACAACAAACGGCAGACACGGCAAGCCTCTGCCAGGTGGCGTGTCAGCGGACCTCATAGGTCCCCAGGTGACGACGGGTCACCACACCTGACCGTCGGCACTTACCTGAAGATGAGCTCCTGCAGTACACTATGGCAATCGGTGGCCTGTGGTACACAGAGCGAGTCGAGGCCCAGGTACCGCAGCAGGTAGGGGTACTGCTGAACCAGTGGCAGCGGCTGCTGCAGCTCGGACGGCGCGCGCACGCCCGTCAGGAAGTGGAAGTAGAGCGCGCAGCAGCGCAGGAACGGCGTGCTGCAATACCGAGGTGATCATGACTCTACTCGGGCGATCAGAGCTCGATACAACAGTCACGACGAGCGATCACACGTACTGTATGGCACAAACAACACTGGGACTCCCGTCACAGGACCATCCACACGGCACAAACAACACCGGGACTCCAGTCACAGGACCGTCCACACGGCACACAACACCGGGACCCCCGTCACAGGACCGTCCACACAGTACAAACAACAATGGGACTCCCGTCACAGGACCATCCACACGGCACAAACAACACCGGGACTCCAGTCACAGGACCGTCCACACGGCACACAACACCGGGACCCCCGTCACAGGACCGTCCACACGGCACAAACAACAATGGGACTCCCGTCACAGGACCATCCACACGGCACAAACAACACCGGGATTCCAGTCACAGGACCGTCCACACGGCACACAACACCGGGACTCCCGTCACAGGACCGTCCACACAGCACAAACAACACTGGGACTCCCGTCACAGGACCGTCCCTACGGCACAAACAACACCGGGACTCCCGTCACACGACCGTCCACACAGCACAAACAACATCCATACTCCTTGGTTGGTTGGTTATTTGAGTTTTAGGGTGCATCGACCAAGTTTGGTCATCTAGCGCCCAAACACTCATACTCCGATACGCCGGGGCTATACCGTCCCCACTACTGTCCACACAGATCACACGACACCGATACTATGGGGGACTATACCGTCCGCACTACTGTTCATACAGATCACACGACACCGATACTATAGGACTATACCGTCCCTACTTCACGGAAGTGATGACGGCAGTCTTGGATCTCCCGGGACTACACTGTCCACGCAGACCACATCTGTATGACCAACGCAGTCGATGCGCCCCTAAGCCCAAATAACTAACCAACACAGATCACATGACATTACTGCTACGGAGGCCGCCCTCACTACTGTCGACACACATCACAGGACACCGATACTCCGCGGACTATACCGTCTCTACAACTGTCCATACAGATCACAGGACACTGATAATATGGGGACTATACCTCCCCACTACTGTCCATACAGATCACACGACACTAATACTATGGGGACTAGGCCATCCCCACTAACTGTTGACACAGATCACACGACACCGATACTACGGGCGCTATGCCGTCCTCACTACTGTCCATACAGATCACACGACACTGATACTATGGGGACTATGCCATCCCCATAACTGTCCAAACAGATCATACGACACTGATGCTATGGGGACTATGCCATCCCCACCACTGTCCATACAGATGGACTACATTCTCCCCGCTACTTCCATTGGGGTTTAGGTGCGCATCGACTACAGAGGCCATGCGGCCTCATCACTACTGTCCACACAGCCCAAACACATATTGCATACCACTCTTCATACTCGCGAAGCACTACAGGTGGTGCACAACATTGCGGGCCACTTGTGACTGAACACTGTCCTTTGACCGGCTACCAGCGAATATGAGTCGGCGCAAGTCACAATGCCGTGTGATTAAACTGGGCTGTGGCAAGAGAACACCAAAGCATCTGGCGCCACCAGTATCCTACGAATATACCCAGGCCTCACGGTATACATGCCCGGAATCGAGACGTGCTGTCCACGTCAGCAATGTTTGCCTGCCCCCCCCCGGTATGACGTCACTTACACGGCGTTGATGACGTACTGCCGGAGCAGCGGAGGACTGACATCGGCTACCTCCACGCCGGCGGCCGAGCGCACCAGCGTGTACAGCTCCGCCAGCCACTGCTGCTCGTCCTGGTCGGCCGGCTCGTCCGTCTCCATCGGCTCATGTCTCGCCAGCTCGGCCACGTCCATCGTCAGCAGCATTTGCACAAGGTGCAGTACCAGCGCCAGCCGGACACACTGCAGGTCCTGCCGAGTCACGGGAGGAGTCAGGAGACACTACAGGTCCTGCCGGGTCATGGGAGCAGTCAGGACACACTGCAGGTCCTGCCGAGTCACGGGAGGAGTCAGGAGACACTGCAGGTCCTGCCGGGTCACGGGAGCAGTCAGGAGACACTGCAGGTCCTGCCGGGTCATGGGAGCAGTCAGGACACACTGCAGGTCCTGCCGGGTCACGGGAGGAGTCAGGACACACTGCAGGTCCTGCCGAGTCACGGGAGGAGTCAGGAGACACTGCAGGTCCTGCCGGGTCATGGGAGCAGTCAGGACACACTGCAGGTCCTGTCGGGTCACGGGAGCAGTCAGGACACACTGCAGGTCCTGCCGGGTCACGGGAGGAGTCAGGACACACTGCAGGTCCTGCCGGGTCACGGGAGCAGTCAGGAGACACTGCAGGTCCTGCCGGGTCACGGGAGCAGTCAGGACACACTGCAGGTCCTGCCGGGTCACGGGAGCAGTCAGGACACACTGCAGGTCCTGCCGGGTCATGGGAGCAGTCAGGACACACTGCAGGTCCTGCCGGGTCACGGGAGCAGTCAGGACACACTGCAGGTCCTGCCGGGTCACGGGAGCAGTCAGGAGACACTGCAGGTCCTGCCGGGTCACGGGAGCAGTCAGGACACACTGCAGGTCCTGCCGGGTCACGGGAGCAGTCAGGAGACACTGCAGGTCCTGCCGGGTCACGGGAGCAGTCAGGACACACTGCAGGTCCTGCCGGGTCACGGGAGCAGTCAGGACACACTGCAGGTCCTGCCGGGTCACAGGGGAGTAGGACACATGCAGCCTAAGTCAGGACACACTGCAGGTCCTGCCGGGTCATGGGAGCAGTCAGGACACACTGCAGGTCCTGCCGGGTCACGGGAGGAGTCAGGACACACTGCAGGTCCTGCCGGGTCACGGGAGCAGTCAGGACACACTGCAGGTCCTGCCGGGTCACGGGAGCAGTCAGGACACACTGCAGGTCCTGCCGGGTCACGGGAGCAGTCAGGACACACTGCAGGTCCTGCCGGGTCACGGGAGCAGTCAGGACACACTGCAGGTCCTGCCGGGTCATGGGAGCAGTCAGGACACACTGCAGGTCCTGCCGGGTCACGGGAGCAGTCAGGACACACTGCAGGTCCTGCCGGGTCACGGGAGCAGTCAGGAGACACTGCAGGTCCTGCCGGGTCACGGGAGCAGTCAGGACACACTGCAGGTCCTGCCGGGTCACGGGAGCAGTCAGGACACACTGCAGGTCCTGCCGAGTCACGGGAGCAGTCAGGAGACGCTGCAGGTCCTGCCGGGTCACGGGAGCAGTCAGGACACACTGCAGGTCCTGCCGGGTCATGGGAGCAGCCCGAACAGACTGCAGACCCCGTGGGGTCCGTGGGGTATCGTCCTGTGGGGACACGCCGATCCATCACGCGGTTATGAACCGGTCGACACCCTCCAGTCTCCACCCATGAGCAATACCATGTGAAGCTGATGCACGGCTTCACGCTTACAACGGAGTACACACGGCCAGCACTGTGGACACGTCTGCTGGACGAGGGAAGCGGCGCCGAGCGCCACTGAACGTCGCCAACCGCCACGCTCCACCACTACTGCGTAGGTAAAACAGCACTGCCGCGATTTGAGCATGGAGGAAAGAGCGGTGGAAGGTGGTCGTCAAGCCCCATGTAATTACACCGGTGGATGTGTGGCAACGTCATCAATGCGCACCACGAAGGATGCAGGGTTCTTCTACGCATGACTCAGTCACAGTACGATACCTGAGAATGCACAGCAAATCGTTCATCCAACCAACGTCCGACAGTTCCGCACCACCGGCACCCGACCGCCCACGTGGCCGGTTGGCCGTTGGCCGGTGGCCGGTTGGCCGGTGGCCGGTTGGAAGTCTGGCCGCGGTGCGACTTGCACGGCTCACCTGCAGTGAGCCGGACGGCGCGGCGATGTCGACCGCGTGTTCGGCGAACAGGGTGGTGACGAGCGAGCAAAGCATCACCACCAGGCCGAACGCGTCGGCGTCCATCACAGTGGGCCCGTCTGCCGGCTGGTCGAGCAGCAGGCGGAGCAGGCGCAGCGCGCTGCCCTGCACAGTCTCCAGATCGGCCACCACCGGCAACATGGTGGCGCACACGTGCGTCAGCTGGGGATCACGGCCAGACTCAGACAATGCCAGACGGAGTCAGACAGGGCCCGGTGAGTGAGTCAGAGGTCCGTGAAATATTCATGCTGGTGCCAATATTGCCAACATTGTCAGTCCTAAATGTCAGTATGGAAGTGGAGGGGAGGGGGTGGGGGGTGGGGGATTAGCATACTGCATAGAGTCCATGTGTTTATTGAGAACCACCAAGTGTGCATGATGTTTTTGAGGATACTGGATAGCATGAGTTGAAGCAGTGTGAAGCTTTTCCGCCATTTAGGAATGGAAGCGGTGGTGATACGATAAATATATGGCGAGACTCGACCGACGATCACCAGTACATATTGTCGTCACTATCGTCAGTACATAGCGACCAGGGCTCATTGCAAAGGTCCCCGGACTGACCTGAGCGAGACAAACGACTGACCCTTGCGAGAAAGCCGACTGACCCGTGTGTGGAAGACGACTGACCTGTGCGCGAAAGACGACTGACCTGTGCGCGAAAGACGACTGACCTGTGTGAGACAGACGTCTGACCTGTGTGGGAAGACGACTGGCCTGTGTGAGACGGACTACTGACTAGTGTGAGGCAGACGACTGACATGTGTATCAGACGTCTGACCTGTGTGAGACAGACGACTGACCTGCGTGAGACAGACGTCTGACCTGTGTGAGACAGACGACTGACCTGCGTGAGACAGACGTCTGACCTGTGTGAAACAGACGACTGACCTGTGTGAGACAGACGACTGACCTGCGTGAGACAGACGTCTGACCTGTGTTAAACAGACGACTGACATGTGTGAGACAGACGATTGACCTGTGTGAGGCAGACGTCTGACCTGTGTGAAACAGACGACTGACCTGTGTGAGACAGATGACTGACCTGCGTGAGACAGACGTCTGACCTGTGTTAAACAGACGACTGACATGCGTGAGACAGACGTCTGACCTGTGTGAGGCAGATGTCGCCCCGGCTGCCCAGCTCCGCCAGCAGCGGTCGGCCCCGGTGTCTCAGCAGCTGTTCAGTTGTATGCAGGGAGTACGCGCACGTCTGCAGTGCCATGAGCGGCACCCGGTGGTCGCCAAAGTCCACGTTGGCGTCCAGGCCGACCTGCAGGAGGGGAGGTGTCGTACCAGCACTCACACCCCTCACCAACCGTAACACCGCACTGTACACCAACCAGCACCAGCGGTCCGCAACACCGCACCGCACACCAGTACCAGCGGGCCCTAACACTGCACTGTACACCAATCAGCACCAGCGGTCCGCGACACCGCACCGCACACCAGTACCAGCGGGCCCTAACACCGCACTGTACACCAATCAGCACCAGCGGTCCGCAACACCGCACCGCACACCAGTACCAGCGGGCCCTAACACCGCACTGTACACCAATCAGCACCAGCGGTCCGCAACACCGCACCGCACACCAGTACCAGCGGGCCCTAACACCGCACTGTACACCAATCAGCACCAGCGGTCCGCAACACCGCACCGCACACCAGTACCAGCGGGCCCTAACACTGCACTGTACACCAATCAGCACCAGCGGTCTGCAATGCCACACTGCATACCAGTCCCAGCGGCCCGCAACACCGCTCCACACACCAGTAACAGCTTTTTTAACACCAAAGCTTACTTTCGGAAGAAAAACTGCCCCTTCTCCACCAATCGCGGTAAGAAGGGCATGGAGGGAGAAAAGAAGGGAGCGGACGAGCGCCCCGCTCACGGATCGGTCCACGACCGTCATAGTCATCCCCTTACATCTGGGGCGGGGGGGGGGGGGGCTCATCTGCTCCCTATCCTTTCACCATTTTTTGCCCCTTTTACCTCACCCGGCTTCAAAATTGGAATGCCGGAATGTGTCTATATATGTTCCACATATTTGTCTTCGCCTAGCGGACTAGCTTCAGTGTGCACTCACAATAGCAGGTTCGTCTTCTACTTCTTCTTTTAGGGCCTACTGATCAATAGATCACCAAATAATCATGACGCAACGGCCTAGATGGACGTGGCGATGCGCTCGCGTCATCGACTGCAACACGTTGTCTTGCTATTTGTGGTAAAATTTACACTTCAGCTTAAAATATAAGCTTAAAGTCATGACTGTAGGCATCAACTCATATCACAATGAGACGAGCCGTCACGAGAAAGGCTCATCAGGCTTGATGAGTCACTAAAGCACAAAATGGCGGCAGACTAATTTTGCCGAGTCGTACAGTAATGATGCAGCCGAAAATATTTGTGGTGCGTGTGGCCGAGTGGTCAAATTACTGGACACGCTGACGGGCGCGAGTGATGTCGGAGTCGCCAGTTCGGACCCACGCGTCTCCTGAGACTACTCTTGGCAGACACACACCACTAGGACGTCGACAAGCATTGCATTGATGGTAGCATGCCCGACAAGCAATCCTGACTTTCGGCCGGGTGTGGTCCACAACAGCCTGCAAAGGGAGCGGCCAGCCCACATTGATGAGCCACAGTGACATGCTCACGGTGAACAATCCCTGACGCAATGCAAATTCACGCCATTTTCACCATGAACAGTGATCCTGGCCAGGTCTGACATCACCATAACAACCAGTCACTCTAACCACTGCAGTGCGGGCAGGCGGATCGGCTACCCACCATGCAGGGCACCATGGCGAAGGTGTTCATCATCTCGCGGGTGGAAGTGGGAATCTCCGAAATGCGGTCACCGTGCCGAATCTGGGCGCGGAACTGGTTGGCTGTAATCACCGATGGCGGCGTCAGCCGGCATGTCGACGTGGTGCGGCGAGACACACCAATACACTCGGACACCGGCCGACTTCAGACGGACACAGCGATACCCCACGGGGAGACAGGGACACCCGCCGAGCAGCGACAGAGGGACACTGGCGGGATGGGGGAGATACCGGGACAATGGCAGAGTAGGAGCGACAGAGGGACACTGATGAAATAGGAGAGACACGGGGACAATGGCGGAGTAGGAGAGACACGGGAAAATGGAAGAGTAAGAGAGACGCGGGGGAATCGCGGAGTGGGAGAGACACGGGGCAATGACGGAGTAGTAGAAGCATGGGGAAATGGCGTAGTAGGAGAAACACGGGAGCAATGGCGGAGTAAGAGAGACAGGAACAATGGAGGCGTAAGAGATGTATGTGGACAATGTCAGAAGAAGAGAGCACTGGCGGAGTAAGAGCACCAACCCTGTAAGACATTTAAATGTCGGCCATGTAAGAGAGACACTTGGCTGCTGTGTTTATTCACATACTGGAATACCAACAGGACAATGAAGGTATACGGACAACGGCGGGATTATGACACCACTACAAGATGCCGTAACAGTCCGTGGAAACACGTTGTGGATCAGTGCAAACTCCTACGCAACAGCAAGTCAGCAGCATCTAACTCGGCCTCATAAATGACATTTGGTGTACCAAAAAATAAAAATAAACTGCCGACAGGTCCGTTCACCGGCAAGTGGATTACTTCGCGCTGAATGCCACCGACAAAGTACACCAACACACCTTAACTGATTCAAAGTGTTCAAAGGTAAGGGACAGACCACACATTTGGGCGGCGGGGGTGGAGACCGCCCCTCAACTGCATGAACTTCCCCCTGCACGGCGAGCGGACTCTCCGGGCAAAGCACAACGACGCTGTCGTACCTTCACGAGGCGTCATATGCTTCAGCACCGTCTTGAGGTCGGGTCTGCCGTAGTGCATGCCCGACGGGTGTGCCGCGCTGGGCGGCGTCACGTCCACACGCACCATCTGCCAGCAGACGGGGCATCAGTACCTGCCGCGGCTGCTCACTGGTAGCTGTAGCGGCGCAACGGTATGTGCATGTGTGCGCGTGTGTGTGAATGTGCGCGCCCCAGTGTGCGCGCGCGTGTGCGGGCGGAACGAAAGGCGAAGCCGGCCAGGTGAGGTTGGCCAATGGTATGAACCAAGGGTAAAACATAAAGGCGAAGGAAGCTGCTGTGTAACATGGGGCTCATTGGAAACGGCAAAGTGAGCATAGCAACAGGCCAGGCCCGCACGTGTTCGCTGCCCACCGGCCGGCTGAGTGTCGGCGGCGGTTCGAGCTTCACACGGCGCGGTGCGGCGGATGTGCAGCGGAGCGACTGACCGTGTGCGCGCAGGCCAGCTGGAGACCCTTGACCCAGACGTTGATGTTGTCCACCGACTGCCGGTCGTCGCCGTCCAACGCCACCATGCGTGCCGGAACCAGCGGTATCACCGTGTTGCTCAGGCACTGGCACAGCGGACACAGAAACTCGCGCTTGTGCACGTCGAAGCTCATGTTGTGTCGCAGTCTGCGGGACGGCCGGTCGTGGTGAGAACGACTCTGCAAGGCTCACCACCAAGTGTCACAGTTTGCGAGTGGTTGCTCGTTGCAACAGAAAACAGGCAGTGACTCGACACACGGTCGATATACCAAGTCACCACTCCGGGCTAGGCCACTGCCGCCATGACTCAAGCCAATGTGAATCTAACCACAGTACAGCTCACCCCCGGCAACACGGAGACCATTGTTCTGGCCTGCGGGTGGACGAGACAAACGCCAGGGTGGCCTGCTGGGGCCAGGACGGCGGGGCCGTCAGCCGGCACACAGCTCACCTGAGCGCGCGGCGCCGCTCGCGCAGGCAGACGTTGTCGAAGTGTCGCTGCCAGCAGGAGGCGTGCATGGCGTGTCCGCAGCTGGTGGTGTGTGGCAGGCGGTGCAGGTTGCTGGGCACGTACAGCAGCGGGTTGTCGGCCTGGCACGAGCGGTCGCGCGACAGCACGGTCGACAGCTGCACGAAGGCGGCCATCACCATGGCCGGCCGAGTGCTGGACACCTGCTCGCTGGCTTGGCACAGGATGCACGTGTACTCGGCGGTGGCGGCCGGTCGCGCCGTTTGCCGCCGCCCCAGACACACGGGCCACTGGTCCGGCTCGGCGCACTCGGACAGGTCCATGCTGGAGCCGGCGCCGGCGCGGCTGGCCAGTCCGTCGGCGGCCGGCACCGGCGGCTCCTGGTCGGCCAGCGCCGTCATGTTCTGTGTGAGGAAGCGGTTCTGCTGTGCCTGCATCTGGCTGAGGATGCGCGCGCGCCGGGCGACGCCCGCCGCCCGTCGCCGCTTCTGCTCCGAGCTGGCGCCCTCGGCGCCGCTGGACGTGCCTGGAGCGGCCGACGACCGGCCCAGCAGGCCGTTCAGCTTGGACACCACCCACGACAGCAGGTCGGCGTGCGAGTTGACGCGCATGTTGCCCACCTGAGTCGGACGGAGACGATGGGTGACATCGTAGCAGACGGTGTAAGCCGGTGGTGGTGTCGTTAAGGCGCAACACATCTGTCTCACACACCCACACATACAGATGGTATGGCGCTCGATCTAGACATCAAAACAACGGTCACAATCGACACTTGCTTTCCCATGGAAAAAGCTATCAGCCGGGACAGGCTTATTCACTAAGCGGTGCACGTGGTGGCTCACCATGTGTAGGTAACCAAGAGGCAGATGTGGAAGCACACCGGGCTCACCTACTTCCGGTTGGATTATCAGTAAATTCAGTTCCTTTTACTCACTAACCATGTACCACTACAAAATCTCCCCAGTGGAGGGAAACGCCAATATTTTCTTGTGCGACTTTATGTCCGTACATACGATCCAATGAAGTTATCAATCACGAAATCATAAAAAAATTGACTTATTTGACCTCATTTCACCCTGAAGACATTGAACTAGGATCGTCAAATTTATCATGCAGAGTTCACTACAGTCGTCACCTGTCCTCCAACTGTTGCGTTTTTAGCTTCAGTGACCAGGTGGAATCTGCCCCTCCCCTCCCCTCTCCGGTTCGCGTTGTGTAAGGGGAACTCCTGCGTGCGTGTTAAAATACATAGTATTAACTCCATGTTATCTATAATATGCATCATGTGATGTAATTGGTATGGATTAGCAGGACAGAAACAGCAGGCAAAATACATGGCTCATGGTTTAAATATAGCTCCAGTTACGCGACACTTTTCACTCAAATATCATAATTCGAAGCCAGCATAGACGAGTGCCACCAGCTGGGCGTCCTCACCATCTTCTGGAGTGCGTCCACCACACCGGCCTGTTGCGCCGGCTGTGAGAAGCAGAAGGGGTGCTGTGGATCGGCGCTGGCCTCCCGCTCCTCTTCGTTCAGCGCCAGCCCAATCAGGAACAAGGCTCGGTGAAATATGGTCTCGGAGAAGACGCGGGCCTGCAGATCGGCAGATCTGCACACACACGCACACATGCGTCAATGGCACACGTCGTCCTGGGATGCCCGAAATAGCACATGGATAGCTCTTCGCACCTTCCTCACCAATCTGGCAGTCTCTCAAGGGCGTCGTTGGAACTTCACGTCCAGCTACTAACGACAGCACAATAAGTCTGCACTCCACTCATTCTGCAGACCAGCATTTCATTCAGTCAGGCGCACACCCACACTCAACACGGTGAGCAGCGCACCCCCACCTCTGCAGCACGGTGAGCAGCGCACACCCACCTCCGCAGCACGGTGAGCAGCGCACACTCACCTCTGCAGCACGGTGAGCAGCGCACACCCACCTCTGCAGCACGGTGAGCAGCGCACACTCACCTCTGCAGCACGGTGAGCAGCGCACACTCACCTCTGCAGCACGGTGAGCAGCGCACACTCACCTCTGCAGCACGGTGAGCAGCGCATACTCACCTCTGCAACACAGTGAGCAGCGCACACTCACCTCTGCAACGCGGTGAGCAGCGCACACTCACCTCTGCAGCACGGTGAGCAGAGCACACTCACCTCTGCAGTACGGTGAGCAGAGCACACCAGTGATACAGTATTTGTGGAATAGGGTGGAATATACCACTTTCTGAACATTCAATCGACATCCTTCTCCAAGAAGTATCGACATCTTGCTTCTTGATGCGTGCTTATGAAGTCTTAATGTCTCCTTTTTAACAGTATCTCGTTCATAAATGTCATGCTCATGCCCTTGATAAAGGATGGTGATACACGAACATTTCGAAACGCAATTTCATGTATACGGATTACCTATAATGTGATATGACATACAATACCAGTTTATAGCATATACATTTTTTCGCTATCCCGAATATAGCTCTTCCTAAATTATGAAACCCAAAGCAAAATATATGATACAAAAGATACAGCCATTAGTACGCCGTTGGCTTAAATTTGACCTGAATGGCATCAAAAGCATTTTAAATGACGCTAATTCCATGGCGAATTTCGACATCCTACTGTGCTTGTTTCGACATCTCACACCTAACTAAAAACAATATTTTTAACACTGGCGCACACCCACCTCTGCAACACGGTGAGCAGCGCACATCCACCTCTGCAACACGATGAGCAGCGCACACTCACCTCTGCAACACGGTGAGCAGCGCACACTCACCTCTGCAACACGGTGAGCAGCGCGCACTCACCTCTGCAGCACGGTGAGAAGCACCTTGAGCATGGCCGGACAGGTGGCGATGTTGCGCGCCTGCCGGAACTCGGCCGTGAAGGGCGGCAGCGGCGGCGGCGGCAGACAGGGCGACTCGTTGTCGGGCCGCTTCCGACGGCGCTGCGTCTCCTCGGCGCGCGACTGCTCCTCTCGTGTGTAGTGGTACCAGAAAGGGTTGTACTCGGAGTACAGCTCTGCCGGCCGGGGGCAGTGTCAGCGGACGGCTGCTCACCAGATCCAGTCACACCCATTGTTGCTCACATGCAAGTTCGGATGGCATAATGTAACATTAGCTTCGTATGACATGCCCGGACAGATTGCACAACTTGTGTGACCAGTAGACAACACATGGTTTGCACTGGGCCTAGAATGTTATTTGCATTTTGATTTGCATCAGCTTCATGACGATATTCCACATGATGTGCTCGCAGTTTTTTCCAAAGCACTTTGCGACAGTGCCAACCAGGCCGCACGAAGTGACGTGGCATCAAGTGGGTAACGGAACATCTCTCCGAGAGCTGATTACAACGGCATGGTGCCAGATTCAGCGCTTGCAGCACGATCCAAGGGCGCAGTCAGGGTAGTGTTGAAGAGGGAGGGGAGCCAGGTTCATAAGAGGTAAGTGTTGCCGTCTGGCAGGTTAGGAAGACGAGAAAAGTTATCGCCATGGAGGATTACGCCAAATGCATCCAACGTGACTACAGTCCCATAGCTCGCCTCTTGCCCCAGCTAATGCAGTGTCTCTAACGACGCATCATACCAGTGCATATTCGCATGGAATTCACCAAGATAACACATCAAAAAGACGGTTGATAATGAGAAATATACTACAACCGCATATCGATATCTTGGTTGGTTATTGGTTTTACGACACATCGACCGTTGAGTCATGTAGCGTCGCCAATCTCTCACGCCGATTGGCCGCGGGCGAAGAGTAGCGACAGGTGAGACTCGAACCCACAATCTTTCGATTGTGAGACGGGCAACTTACCCCTAGACTACTCGCCCCGCATATCGATCTCGAAGACAAGTACATTCACCCATAAAACCCGAGCACAACAGCCTTCCCCTCAACCATCGCATCAAAGAGGACGCCAAACACATAGTACCCAGCCCTGCCAAACAAGTGATGAGCAATAGTCAACCCTCGCACACGCACCAGCTTACCAATCACCTGGCCTCAGCCGGCAAACGCTGACGGTACCCACCTACCCGGCTGGAGTGACAGACCTGGCTGAAGCTGACAGACCTGACTGGAGCTGACAGACCTGGCTGGAGCTGACAGACACCGTTGGTGACCTACATGGCTGGAGCTGACAGACGCCACTGGTGACCTACCTTGTTGGGGCTGACAGACACGGCTGGAGCTGGCAGACCTTGCTGGAGCTGGCAGACACCGCCGATGACCTACCTGGTTTCAGTTCGTACACGCCGTTGGCGCTGCCGTGCTGTGGCAGCTTGAACTCTGCCACCTGGTCGGCCAGCTGTTCTATGCTGACGTCCTGGTTCTCGGCCACCACCAGCTTGCACAGCTTCGAGTGTGGCGTCGGCTCGATACACAACGACTGGATGATCTGCCAAGTAGATGTGACATGAGTGACCAGCCAGGCTACATGGCCACACAATCACTGGACGCCATGCGACACGTAGTTATTCGGAAGGAAAATATGGAATCGGAAATGTTTCGAAGTCCACAAAAATGTTCAATATTTTTGAACTAAATAAACAATAATAAAGAACTAAATAAATGTTGAACTGAACTAAATAAATGTTCAGTGTAAAAACAGTTGAAAATATGTACATTTCGCGGAAAAAAATGCGCGAGAGATTGTGCTATTTTCGATTACAATTACGAAAATTACAATTACTACAATAGCCGGGCAGTCCTGACGGTAGCTGTAGATGAGGACGGAGGAGGGGGCTGACTGAAGGAGAGATAATCGATGTGTTCGCTGATGACTGCAGTCGGTGAGGCGTACCTCCTTCTTGAGGCAGTCTTCCTTGGTGACGGCGCCGACCCCTGGCTGGTACCGCTCTCCGAACACGTGAATCAACACCAGCATCATCTCCTCAATGTTGTGCGTGAACTCCTGCACACTCTGGAGGAAGTACGCCACTGCCTCACCCTCGGCGTCGGACGACTGTCGGACACGGAGCCAGGTCAGGCCACGCTAGGTCACGTCACAGTTCACCCTAGCTCCAGCTGTTCTCGAGAACAGCTGGAAGGTACCAGCGTAACACTGGGGCTAACACACCAACTGTTTTCGAGAAACTCTACGGCACATCTGAACATCTTCCTAACATTTCTTGCAGCTATTTTCTTTTGTGTATTCATGATCGTTTGCAAGGGATATCACATGTATGGCACGGTTGATATTCCCTAGAGCGATATCGCTGCCACTTTTCAGTGCAGAGAATACAAATACATTAGTAGCTGCTAAACGCGACCAGAAAACAGGAGTATTGCTAGTATAAAATGATCATTGATGTGCTCAACGAGCCAGGGGAAGTTTTAAAAGCGCATTGTAGTCTAATATCCGTGCCCACCAGTCGCAAGCGCATTGCCTTTAGTGTTTTTACAACCATGTGCCTTCAAGCATATACGCAGAGCTAAAGTAATTTCGGATGCGATACATTCATCAAATTGCATCACTAAAAGCGGAAATAAGCAGCGCCATCCCTCCCTGGGACTGAACTGCGAGATCCACGGACACAAACCACAAACTGTGTCCATTTGTCAACCGGCACGGTACGCGCCCGCTGTAGTGCGAGGTGCATGGTAAGCTGCTCACGTGCGGGAAGGCTGCCGCCAGCCAATGGCTCTAAGTTGCAAAATTGAAACCTGAAATGTCGTGCTACAACGTGGAACCCTGCTGAAAGTTGCCTGACAGAGGAACTGAAGCGTGCCCGAGACATAACAAAATAATGCAGTTGCACAGTAAATAAGTGGATAAAACGTATCTTTACCCACAACATGACCCTATGCATACTCCATCCCCCACCCTCCAAAAAAGAAGCATTACATCCAGATTTGAAGTAGCAACTAAAGGAAACATTTCTGAAATTCATCCGATACGTTCCGAAAGAATGTTGCGAAAACAGTCACTTCCAATCAACCTATTTACTCGCTAAAGATCGTTAACCATTACTATTTGCCTGTGAACATTATCCATCTCCAAAATTTCCATAGCACGCAGCACACATCACATATTATCTACGACTGACAAACTTCCTTTGCCTTCATACCTTCATCTTCAAATTCCCTTCCCACATTCCCCATGGGAAATCCCAGATTAAGAACAACGACCTGAGCACACGCTAAGTTATGGATTATTTGGGTCACGGGGCGCATCAAATGCTGCTCCACTTCCAGCGACGACCACCACAGTGAACAGTCATGTTCCAAAGAGCAGTGTATTGGAAATCTGACATCAGCTTTCTTATAAATTTATTTGCAGAAAAGGTGGGCTGAAAGGAAGTTCAACCCAACTTTCCCGCCTCAAACTTCTTTGTAACACCGCCTATGTACTTACATTGAGATATGCCCGCATGACTCAATACATCGCACGCCATATTAACACCTCTCCTCTCCCCGCCCCACCCAGACACTATTTATGAGTAAAGTAGCAGACCTGATCTACACCATACACCCAACATAGCTGACCTACACCCAGCACATCTGACCCATACACAGCAGATCTGACCTACATTAAGCAGAACTGACCTAAACCCGGCAGAACTGACTCACACCCATCACACCTGACCTACACCCGACAAAGTTGACCCACACCCAGCACATATAACCTGTACTCAGGAGAAGATCTGACCTACGCAAAGCAGTTAACGTATAATCAGCAGAACCCACCCACACCCATCACGTCAGACCTATACCTGATCTATATACCGATGAGAGCTGCTCCACACCAGCCATAGCTGGTTCATCGTCGGTGGTCAAAGCCAGAGTACTCACCCGCCGCACGATCTCCTCGAACTGGGGCTCGAGCCAGTGGTGGATGCCATAGCGCAGCATGACTGTCATCAGAAACTCGTCCGGATGCTCCAGAGCAGCGGCCATCTGTAGAATCTGTCAATCGGAGGCGTCCCATGAGGAATACATGAGGTATGCATGAGATAACGGAGGCATGCCATGAGGTAGACCGCCCTGCCCACTCGGAGCGGGGGGGGGCTGGGGCGACAGGACCCGCATGGTCTGGTTTGGCTCCATCTGTCAGGCACCTGTCTGAACCCGATACCAACTCCAGCACTGAAGAAGCGACGATGGTTAACTTTATGCCACTGTAATGCTTCAAAGAACGTAACTCCATTACGGCAGGACTTACTCAGGTTTGAATCTACAGAGGGGTGGATCCTCCCCGCGCCAAAGATCCCGTAATCTATTCGACGAATTTTACAACTGGATAGCTCAAGCAAATTCTACTAATCTAATCTACACCTTTATAATACCAAATTCAAAATGTGTCCAATGGCGAGGTCAGCAGAAACAAAATGTGGAAATCGAACAAAGCATTGGGGGATGCTTGTATTTTACCTCGGAAAAACTGTGCATCGATTGACATCAATCATTCTTAATGATCCAAAGCGCCATTTGATGCCCATACATGCACATGTAAAGCAGCCAATTCGTAGCAAGGAGCCCAAGGAGAGGTGGGTATCAGTTGCTCTCTGTGGCTGGTCCTTTTTCGCAGTCAGTGCCACAAATGTCTATTATTTTGTCCTTTTACCTGCTATCAATACTTACCATGAGGTTGTTGACCAGAGGCGTCGCCAGGAAATTATATCAGGGAGGATCCCGAGAGGCCCGAGTGGGAAGGCTACCACGATCATTGGCTACTGGGAAAACCTCCAGGCTCCACCGCTCAGTGCGTTTTATGATAATCGCTTGACCTGAATTCACTACTCCCATCCCCAATCCACCACTGGCAAAGTACCACCCTCGTCGCACCATTGCTTGTAGTGGTTTGAATCAGGTAGGTCTTGAATATATCTCGTCACCTCCTGGATCCGCCATTGGGAAAGGAGCAAGCTCTGATATAGTTGCGAATGTTAAATTTTGGCACGAAGTAGAAAAACAAAATATTGGAAAGGTCATCGAGCTTCACACACCTATCACCAAGCGTCAGGGAGCGGCAGGCGATAAAAAAAACACAAAAGGGGTCTTCCCCCATCTGCCGGAATAGAGTTAAGTCACAGCCAGTTTTAGCCAGCTAAAAGCCAGTTCCAGCTATCTGGTAACTAGCGCTGCTGTGCTGTGCTCCAGTTATTAAAACTACGACGAGATAAATATATCGAAGCGGAAACAATCACATCTCCCGAGAATAATGGAAGGAAGGTCAGTAGCCAGTCCAGACAGTCACATAGGAAGATATAAATATGGAGAAAAGCAAACCCAGAGGCTTTTCTGACCTGATTACTTATAGCACAACAAAAGATCCGCCGCCTCGGTAGCTCAGTTGGTTAGAGCGCTGGCCTGCACTGGTCTCCTCTGTCCTGGCAAGACAGGTTCGAGTCGCTTCACGCGCTCGCATTCGGCCCCCGGCTGGGAGGATGTTAGCAGCTGGCCCAATAAGGCCGGGGACGAGCTACCGGGGCGACCGTGTCGGTGCGTTAACGGCACGTTAAACTCTCGGTAAAAAATATATCGTTGAACTGGAATTCATGGATCGGGTGGTGGGCCAGGGTCCACGCAACAAGCTCTGCTTAGCAATAGGGCTCTGGTCCATAAAGCCACTCCAGCAAGAATTCCAACTGAATTTATTTATTTTTAAAGAAGAAAAAATGTAAGGGTCTGGACGCAATGCCGTTGCTCTGATTTTGGTAGAAATTGCGAAAATCACACATTCATAGCTTGCTTCACATGGCTCGGAGAACTTGCTATGCTTGTTTTCCCCCCTTGGCCGTGGAGGACAGGGCCATCGACATAAGTCGATGCTCCAAATGTAATGTGATTCCGCCACCACCTTCTCCCTTTGGGTTCACCCTCGCTGGCGATTTGTCCGCTTGCACTGCTGCTTGCTGAATGTGACTTATCAACCGAATGATCCATCAGCCGTCTAGTCCGTGTGAAAGGGAAACTGGTGCCACCACAAAACGTTCTCCTACGATGGCACCAAGATCGCAGGATGATTGGGAGAGACTTCAGGCTGGCCGTCAAAAGCAGGTGACGGGGTATCACAATGGGCCCATCTGTATTTGAGGTACCTAGCCAAATGTGTGTCATTTGTCATCTTATCGGCTTATCAGATACCGGACGTACCACGAAAAATGAACATCCATCCGTTCCAGGATGACCAATCACCATGCGTTTTGGAGCCTGGGTCTTACAATCCAAACACACATTCCTCGAATAAAATGCTCCAAATGAACGATGTGTAGAACTGGGGGGTTATGCTTATTAAATCCACGTTGACATCACCAGCAAAACTCTATCTGTGACTTGTCCTGCTCGTAAGCAACGTTACCGAAAGAGCATGCTACCGATATACTTGCTACGGGTTCCTTGTGCAGACACCCTGGTGATAGACACCACGTACCTGGATGTCGCGGTCCTGGATCTCGGAGCGGATGCGGACGTTGCTGTAGAAGTGCACCTGGCTGACCAGCGAGGTGCCGTTCCGGCGCCACATACCGGCGCGCACCTGTACAGACACGAGCCTCGCGTCACCGCGTCACACGCAGGCCGTTCAGACACAGACACCAGTATGTGCTGACATCTCAGATACGGATACCAGCACACACTAGTAGATCAGACATATATTCCAGTATGTGCCAACATCTCAGATACAGATACCAGCACACACTAGTAGATCACACATATATTCCAGTATGTGCTGACATCTCAGATACAGATACCAGCACACACTAGTAGATCGGACATATATTCCAGTATGTGCTGATGCATTCAAATGCATACAAATGCATTCAGACAAATGCATTCAATACAAGTGCACAAACGCAACTCAGCTACAAACATTGGTCCACACAGGCCACACAGGCACCACACCAACACAGGGGCAGCTGAAACATACCGGTACACAGCACCTGCCTACCACCTTCGGGATGCTACATCACTGAAAACATACCGGTACACAGCACCTGCCTACCACCTTCAGGACGCTACATCACTGAAAACATACCGGTACACAGCACCTGCCTACCACCTTCTGGATGTTACATCACTAAACGGTCGACGAGTCATAAAAACCAACCAATAACCACCTTCGGGACCAGCTAGCAGCACATACACCGGCAGACTCAGCCGACCTCAGTGGCGCACACCGGCCGGTCCACTCGGCTGCCGGCACCACCGACGGCGCCACGTGCCCAATGGCGGGGAGGCGGCAATGTGCCACTGCCGGCCACACGTGAACGGACGCTGTGTGTGGCCAACACGTGTGGCGATATCGCACCGCCACGTGCAGTGAACGATTGCTGTGTCTGCTCACTGTGTGCAGTGGGAGATGCTGCAGCCGGCCCCGGAATGCAGCATGTTCCGCTGCTGGTTCTGCCTCACCTCAGTGGTGCTGGGTGCGTCGCTGTTTCCCGGCCTTCACCTGTGTGGTAAGGATTTCTCATCGCCACAGCCTCACCTGCGCTGTGATAACATCCCATTAGTGGCCTGGCTTCACCTGTGTCATCAGGAAGTCCCATTAGTGACCAGACCTCACATGCGTCGTCAGAATATCCCTTTAGTGACCAGACCTCACCTGTGTCGTCAGAATATCCCGTTAGTGACCAGACCTTACCTGTGTGGTCAGAATATCCCATTAGTGGCCTGGCTTCACCTGTGTCAGGATATCCCATTAGTGACCAAACCTCACCTGTGTCGTCAGAATATCCCATTAGTGACCAGACCTAACCTGTGTCGTCAGGATATCTCATTAGTGGCCTGGCTTCACCTGTGTCATCATGATGTCCCATAAGTGACCACATCTCACCTGTGTCGTCAGGATATCCCATTGCGGCCAGACTTCACCTGTGTAGTCAGAATATTCCATTAGTGGCCCAGCTTCACCTGTGTAGTCAGGATATCCCACTGTTGCCTACGGTTCATCTGTGCGTCAGGATACCTCAGTGTTGGCCCGGCTTCACTTGTGTGTCAGGATACCCCAGTGTTGGCCTGGCTTCACCTGTGTAGGCAGGATATCTCACTGTTGCCTACGGTTCACTTGTGTGTCAGGATACCTCAGTGTTGGTCCGGCTTCATCTGCGTTGAGGGTACATTCAGTGTTTGTTTAGCTTTACCTGCGTTGTGAGGATGACTGCACGCAGAGATGTCTCCATGATCTGCTGTATTGTTGGACGATTGTCGGGGAAGTCAAACTCAGACGAGTAGAAGTTCAGTCCGAACCGACCTGGTGGCGCGTGTGATTACACTTGGTCAGACGATGGCACCCTTTCTAATGTGGAGGGAATGAGGTGGAGTAGTTGACAGCGGCACCCAGCTAAATGCTTCCAAAACTACTTCCATACTTTTGAAATTCCATTTCCTCAGCAGCTAGTGTATCGAGGAGTCGACATGCATTATGCAGGTTCTCATTAATTGCATAGCTTAGGATGAAAACGGATGGTTTTGTTATTAAATTGCATGAGTCAGAGATACCAAAAAAAAAGAGTTTCTATTCGTGGTCAGAACATTCATTTGTAACTCAAGATGCAGACATACATATCAAATCAAGCAAATAAGAAAAGAACGATACTTCTCTAAAACATGGTACGAACAATGAGGCATTGTTTTCGACCTTGTATATACTAGACTATCTAGGACGTTCTACATTAGCAATGAAAGATGCGTATGGGACCAAATCTTCCTCACTCAAGCGTTGCCTATATACCCTCCGATTAAACACTAAACAAGGTTCCATGCCTTCCACAGCGTATCAGACCACCTCACCGCCGGCCTGCTCCCCAAAAGTCCAATACGTGCCAATATGTGTTTGTCGTTGCCGTTGTCTTTTCAATGTGCAAACTGGTCGTACAGTAGGGCCGGATGTTCTGCGTACCCAGATGGAGGTGCAGTCCAGCCAGCATCCTGGTGAGTGGCAGATGCAGTGACACCGCGTTGTGCCACATGTCGAATTTGATCACGCGGAACGACTTGGAGGGAGCCTGGATAATGTCGGTTGGTGTCACCCGCTCCGGACTCAGCTTGCCATACAGCTTGCGCAGCACGGCCCTGCGGGTTAGAGAAGGGCTCAGCGGCCAGCACAGCTTGCCTGTCCGCACGGCCGCACGGCAGAGCGGGCGGGATGCCGGCGGGAAATGGCGGATGGCACGGCCAAATAAAAGAGCAGGTGGCAGAATGGGGCGGGGATGGCCGAGTGGTTAATGTGTTGATCTCTTGGTACCAAAGGTCCAGGGTTCAACACTCGCACCACTCAGGACATTTCCCAATCCCGCGGCCCACCGGCGAAACAGTGTGGGCGGCGCCATTAGCCGTGATCGTGCACAGTGCGTCGTGAAACACCTAATAAACAACAATAGGTGGCAGAACGAGATGATTATTTATATATATATATATATATATATATTTATATATATATATATATATATATATATATATATATATATATATATATATATATATATATATATTAGAGCAGATGATACAGCGAAAAAGGAGTAGGTGATGGAAGAGCGAGATGAAAAAGTGGATGGCAGAGGAGAATGAAAGAACAGAGGACAGTGAAAGTAAGTGGCTTATGGCGGAGCAAAGGAAAAACGGGTAGCAGAGCGATATGAAAGAGCAGACGACAGAGTGAAACGAAAGAGCGGATGGCCGAGCGGAATGAAATAGCAGGCGGCAGATTGAGAGGAAAGAGCGGGCAGCAGTGGAAGGACGCGATAGTAGGCAGCCAGTCGACATGTAAATTGGCACCGATCACGAAGTCGCAAAAGCATCTGTCACGAATGCTGTCACAATCACAGCCACTGCCGAAACAGAAACTACAAACTGCTCGGTGCACCCAACTCACCGCAACTGGCCTGACAAGTAGGCATAGGCAAACTGCACTGCATATGCCACAATTCACCGAGGCATGCTAACTACCATACATAATGGTACCATATTTACCATAGACGAGCCATCTTCTGACCACATTCTCCGCATAGCTCGTGAGAAAAAGAAAATCGTGATTCCAAATTCATGACAATGAAATGTAATTGCGCCAAGTATTGATATTACGGGCAACGTATGCAAACACACTACGCGAGGCTACATTCAGCGTTACACCAGCTCGCCGACTGAACCACAGCTGACTGTGTACCCATCCCGGGGCGAGACTGACCGGTAGGCCTTGACGAGCACGAGTCGGTCGGAGCTGCACCAGTCGATCAAGTGGTAAATGACCATGGACAGCTTTCCGAACAGCGTGAACGCCGTTTGCCACTCCGGGTCGAACTCGACGTGGTTGCCCATCTGGCGCACCGACGCGTCCATGCCCTGCACGTGGGTGTCACATCAAGTGTGACGAGGACAAGTCAGGGCACACAGTACATAGCAAAACACAAAGGATTGAACAAGATGGTGCACATAACATGGACACCAAACAAACCCTCGGCCACCAGTCTGTGCTAGCCTGGATCACCTGCGCTATGAACATCTGCACTAATCACCTCAAGCAGTACCAAACCGGCGCACATCAAACTCAACAAGAGATGACGAGTACGCAGGGCGTGCTCACCCTTCAGACCACAACTCCAGACGCCCACTGGTCTCCTCCACCACCACCAGCGCAGCTGAGTGACTTGTCTCCACCGACCATGCGAGTAGCCACACACGCTCGGCGGACGGTGAGTCGCACTGACCTCCATGACGGCCAGCACATCCAGGATCGACGTGAAGCCGTGGAGGAAGCCGCGCCGCAGCTGGTCCGTCCACTGAGGCGGCTTGACGCTCAGCAGGTACCGCAGATCGTTCAGACAGTAGTTGATGCGGCGCCACGTGATGTTGGAGCTGCGCGGGTTAAAGCTCAGAACGCCTTCTGTGAAGTGGCAGTTGGCCGTGGTCAGAGCACAGCATGGGACAAGACAGCGGCACATCTGGACCGATGACACATCTGCGGCGGCGCACCGGTTGGTTATTGGTTTTTCGACACGTCGACCGTTGAGTCATGTAGCGTCGCCATATCTCACGCCGATTGGTCGCGGGCGAAGAGTAGCGACAGGTGAGACTCGAACCCACAACCTTTCGATTGTGAGACGAGCATCTTACCCCTAGACCACTCGTCCCCCTGCGGCGGCGCACCACTGGACCCGCGACACAGCTGTGGCGTCACACCGCTGGACCCGCGACACAGCTGTGGCGTCACACCGCTGGACCAGCGACACAGCTGTGGCGGCACACCGCTGGACCCGCGACACAGCTGTGGCGTCACACCGCTGGACCCGCGACACAGCTGTGGCGTCACACCGCTGGACCCCGCGACACAGCTGTGGCGTCACACCGCTGGACCCGCGACACAGCTGTGGCGTCACACCGCTGGACCCGCGACACAGCTGTGGCGTCACACCGCTGGACCCGCGACACAGCTGTGGCGTCACACCGCTGGACCCGCGACACAGCTGTGGCGTCACACCGCTGGACCCGCGACACAGCTGTGGCGTCACACCGCTGGACCCGCGACACAGCTGTGGCGTCACACCGCTGGACCCGCGACACAGCTGTGGCATCACACCACTGGACCCGCGACACAGCTGTGGCGTCACACCACTGGACCCGCGACACAGCTGTGGCGTCACACCGCTGGACCCGCGACACAGCTGGACCCGCGACACAGCTGTGGCGTCACACCGCTGGACCCGCGACACAGCTGTGGCGTCACACCGCTGGACCCGCGACACAGCTGGAGCCGCGACACAGCTGTGGCGTCACACCGCTGGACCCGCGACACAGCTGTGGCGTCACACCGCTGGACCCGCGACACAGCTGTGGCGTCACACCGCTGGACCCGCGACACAGCTGGACCCGCGACACAGCTGTGGCGTCACACCGCTGGACCCGCGACACAGCTGGACCCGCGACACAGCTGTGGCGTCACACCGCTGGACCCGCGACACAGCTGTGGCGTCACACCGCTGGACCCGCGACACAGCTGTGGCATCACACCGCTGGACCCGCGACACAGCTGTGGCATCACACCACTGGACCCGCGACACAGCTGTGGCGGCACACCGCTGGACCCGCGACACAGCTGTGGCGTCACACCGCTGGACCAGCGACACAGCTGTGGCATCACACCACTGGACCCGCGACACAGCTGTGGCGTCACACCGCTGGACCCCGCGACACAGCTGTGGCGTCACACCGCTGGACCCGCGACACAGCTGTGGCGTCACACCGCTGGACCCGCGACACAGCTGTGGCGTCACACCGCTGGACCCGCGACACAGCTGTGGCGTCACACCGCTGGACCCGCGACACAGCTGGACCCGCGACACAGCTGTGGCGTCACACCGCTGGACCCGCGACACAGCTGTGGCGTCACACCGCTGGACCCGCGACACAGCTGGAGCCGCGACACAGCTGTGGCGTCACACCGCTGGACCCGCGACACAGCTGTGGCGTCACACCGCTGGACCCGCGACACAGCTGTGGCGTCACACCGCTGGACCCGCGACACAGCTGTGGCGTCACACCGCTGGACCCGCGACACAGCTGGACCCGCGACACAGCTGTGGCGTCACACCGCTGGACCCGCGACACAGCTGTGGCATCACACCGCTGGACCCGCGACACAGCTGTGGCATCACACCACTGGACCCGCGACACAGCTGTGGCGGCACACCGCTGGACCCGCGACACAGCTGTGGCGTCACACCGCTGGACCAGCGACACAGCTGTGGCATCACACCACTGGACCCGCGACACAGCTGTGGCGGCACACCGCTGGACCCGCGACACAGCTGTGGCGTCACACCGCTGGACCCGCGACACAGCTGGACCCGCGACACAGCTGTGGCGTCACACCGCTGGACCAGCGACACAGCTGTGGCGTCACACCGCTGGACCCGCGACACAGCTGTGGCGGCACACCGCTGGACCCGCGACACAGCTGTGGCGGCACACCGCTGGACCCGCGACACAGCTGTGGCGTCACACCGCTGGACCAGCGACACAGCTGTGGCATCACACCACTGGACCCGCGACACAGCTGTGGCGGCACACCGCTGGACCAGTGACACAGCTGTGGCGTCACACCGCTGGACCCGCGACACAGCTGTGGCGTCACACCGCTGGACCCGCGACACAGCTGTGGCGTCACACCGCTGGACCCGCGACACAGCTGTGGCGTCACACCGCTGGACCCGCGACACAGCTGTGGCGTCACACCGCTGGACCCGCGACACAGCTGTGGCGTCACACCGCTGGACCCGCGACACAGCTGTGGCGTCACACCGCTGGACCAGCGACACAGCTGTGGCATCACACCACTGGACCCGCGACACAGCTGTGGCATCACACCACTGGACCCGCGACACAGCTGTGGCGTCACATCGCTGGACCCGCGACACAGCTGTGGCGGCACACCACAACAGCCTGGGGTAGAATTGACATCTACTTGCATTCACTTACCAGGCATTCCAGCGCTGGGAACTGGTAGTTATAAAAACTACTAACTTCACCTTCAGCACCAGAGTGGGAAACTTACTTTTCGGGTTGGGAGTCGGAGTGCATACCGATTTCTTCCGGAGTACATTTTCATGGACATTATTTTTTTATGCATGGAATCTGTTTACCAGTAACCGACCGGAAAAACCTAAATCAGTGCCTACATAATATGCATAACTAATATCATTCTCATTTTTGGTCAAATCAAATGCCAAAACATACGAACAAAGAAGTGAACAATGGATGGCACCGCCCGGCAGTGACCCGTAATAATCAGCACTGTTTCGTTTCTTATAACTCACAGGAGAAATGCGTTTTCCTTTCACTGTTGGTCTCAGCACAAGGCTAGCCATATGAAAAACAAACAAAAATACTTCACACTTCACCCTCAGCTCAGAGTGCATACCTACCTACGCAGCCAATTTCCCACATAATACGAATGCAACTCCGCTACCGCACACCACGCCAGTTGGATGTGGTCAAAGCAAAGGATCAGTCAAGGTCTTGTGTTTACAGTATGACACTGTTAACCCGTCTTCAAAGTTGCTAATGGTTATGACGTCATATAAAAAATACCTTGCATTGATTGGTTGACAGACAGATTTCAGAACAGAAAACGCAAACGCAGCCAATTCTGATCGGTGGCCTCCGGCACTCTGGAGAACGTCTCTTAAAACTGTCAAAGTTTCCCACTATAGGGTGGCAGGAACACAGGTCTTCCGAGACGCTGCTCCAAAGCCGGAGAACAGTGTTCTCAGTGCGCATGCGCATCATCTTGCAAGTTGCTGTTGGCGCGTTGTTGTCGGCAATTCCGGTGGTTGAGATTGATGGAGTGTGTGAAGCTATGGTCCGGCTGCTGACTGCTACAAAAAGTGATTAGTTTGAGTGGTGACCGTAAGTGGAATAACCAGCGTTTTTTTTTTTGGTGTCGTTCTGTGTTTATTTTTATTGATATCTTTGTTCCCACATTTGTGTCGGAGTACATGTGAAGCCCATCCTATCCAGTATGAACCCGGAGTGCAAAAATGTTTTCAGAGATAAAATATCTTAAGAAGTGCCTTAATTCCCACCCTGTTCAGCACTCGAATGACTTTCGGCTTCATCAATCAGCAACGTTTGCATAAGCTACGCACGACCAGGGGCTTGCGCTTGTTTATACATACGGACATACAACCATCAACTAAAATGCTGTCCATAATGGAAGAAAACAGCCTAATAAGTGGGAGCCAGCAGGCTCGACTCGGGACACCGGACTCGTATGAGACCTGACCATACTTGAATGTGTCTCGAGCTGAGGCCTAGGCATCACTAACTTAGGCAAAGGCAGGAACTAGAGGTGCACACATTCTCCCTCTCCTTTGGCAACAATAATGCATCATGCCGCATCCGTGTGTGGGGTGAAGGAAGTATGCATTTTGTCGGATCGGCGCCAGACCTGTTGGAATTTCACGGATGTAACAGTTGAATTCTTCGCTGTTTATTTGCCCAGTCAAGAAAACCATCCGACACTACAGCGACAAACTATTCGTGGAATAGGGTGGAATCACTTCCTAAGCACTGAATAGACATCCTGTCCACGGCCGTATCGACATCGTGCTTGTTGATGTGTGCTTATGAAGCATCTATGACTCGTTCCTAACAGTATTTTGCGTATAAGTGGCATGCTCGTGCTCATCATTACGGATTGATAACACAAACATCTCGTGACACAACTCCAGATACAGAGATTATTCATGGTGTTGTGTGTTAAACAATGTGATCTGATGATAACATGGCATTGCAGTCGTTATCGTTAACACCGGTACCCATACATTAGTTGTTTCCAAAGTTAAACCAAAAACATGAACTGATGAGTACACTATTAGCTAAATGGAGCTTAAAGGACTGAAACGATATTTTAATTGGTATGCTTCCATAGCAGATTTCTACATACTAGTCTACTCCTTTCGACATCTCACACCTAACGAAAAACCATTATTTTAACACTGCGACACTAAGACATCTTTAAAGTATGTTGTCAGGATTGTTTGCTTTTTTTGTTGTTGTTGAAAATCTTGAATTTGAGAGGAAAATGTAGGGCGATCCAAGTTGGAGAGGATATTTTCCCTGAGGTCTGCGACATCCAAAACTCCCTTTTGTACTTGGTGGGTTTCTGGCATTCTATCAAACAGCAGAAAGTGCGCCATCATTATCAAATATCAACTTTCAATCATCTAGCAAGAAAAGGAGAGGATAATTACACGAAGGACAATATTCTAGGTTGCAGGAGTCCAGAACTAAGCTGTTTTTCCCAACCTTGTACCGCGTGCATCTTAAAGTTTGGGCAGCCCGATGGAACAAGCTTATACACGGTCTTTCAACCGTCGTTGTTCCGCTTTTCACCGAATAATACCACCCGGACCTCTTAGGAATAGGAAAAACGTCACCGAAGTTAGCTGCGGACATGAGCCTCGATCGTCCTCCCCTTTTTACATCATCGGAAGACAAAGCATGCAACGACCAATACACCTTCACAAGCTTTCGCTCTTCCCATGCGCCGAAACACCCCCAAATCCCTGCGGACAGGAACTGGTTGGGAGCTGTTGGCATCCCAGTGATGCACAGCCAGCCACCAAGCAGCAGACGAAGGGAGCCGTGGCCACTCACTCGGGCTGCGTCGGTTGTTACACTCCTGGTAGAAGGTGCGCGTCACGATGGACAGACAGTCTTCGTCGGTGATGAGCATGTGCGCGATGGTGGGCACCGTGTAGATCTGCACCGACAAGCTCGTCACCGAGTCGCTGTGGTTGTGGTCGTCTTGCATGAAGTCGCGCATCAGGTTCGGGTAGAGCCGGGTGAACGTCTGTCGCAGCGGCACACAGCGACGTCGTCAGGGGCACACAGCGACGTCGTCAGGGGCACACAGCGACGTCGTCAGGGGCACACAGCGACGTCGCCAGGGGCACACAGCGGTATCGCCAGTCACACAGCGACGTCGTCAGGGGCACACAGCGGTATCGCCAGTCACACAGCGACGTCGTCAGGGGCACACAGCGGTATCGCCAGTCACACAGCGACGTCGTCAGGGGCACACAGCGGTATCGCCAGTCACACAGCGACGTCGTCAGGGGCACACAGCGACGTCGTCAGGGGCACACAGCGGTATCGCCAGTCACACAGCGACGTCGCCAGGGGCACACAGCGACGTCGCCAGGGGCACACAGCGACGTAGTCAACGGCTTACAGCGGCATCGTCAGCGTCACACAGCGACGTCGTCAGCGACACACAGCGGTGTCGTCAGCGGCACACAGCGGTGTCGTCAGCGACACACAGCGGTGTCGTCAGCGACACACAGCGGTGTCGTCAGCGACACACAGCGGTGTCGTCAGCGGCACACGGCGGTGTCGTCAGCGGCACACAGCGGTTTCGTCAGCGGCACACAGCGGTGTCGTCAGCGACACACAGCGGTGTCGTCAGCGGCACACAGCGACGTCATCAGCGGCATACGGCGGTGTCGTCAGCGGTATACAGCGACGTCGTCAGCAGCATATAACCACATTTCTCATTAAAGACATTCGCCGGTGGCGTACGATTTGCATAGGCAATTTTGCCTTACTAAAATTTACAGAAGGCCCATCACGTTCAGCATGTGCTTCTGAGAATGACAGTTGATATATTGATCAGCTGGGATTAGAGGAACATCGACTTCTGTGTAACGGAGCCGCGAACGAATATGAGCCAGACAAAAAGTGCATGTGACGAAAAATCCACATTAACTCTGAACACAAAACTCACACCTGCCATCACAAGCATTTTAATAGAAAATCCCCTTTTTCACGTGGTTGCCTGACCTCTCTAGTCTCACGCTCGTCATAGCAACACATTTTTAATCAGATTTGTTTACAAACGGCATGCGACACAGCAGCCCGGGGAAAGCCTTCCTCTATCACCACTGATCTATACGACAGGTCTCAATTAAGCTGACATCGACCTTCCACTGACCTTGGCAAACACTTTTTTGCTATCGTGTTCCATGAGCATGCCCTGAATGAGTAGCAGATGCCACTGATTCCTCGCCAGTTTCCACAGCTGTGTGTCTGTCTTCATGACCCGCTCCAGTATAGGACCGTCGGCAGCCGGCTGTGATGTCAAGGTTAGGTCATCCGAGGTCACATCAACAGCCAGCATAGGGGGCAGGTCACCGTAGGGTCAACACCTGGCACCATCAGCATTAACCGGACTTGGATTAAAACACCGGACATCAGGTAGCCAGATATTACACCCTGGATAGCAAGAAATCACACACCATGTAGCCAAAATTGGACCACAGATTGCCGGAGGCCAGATCTTAGGTAGCCAAAGGCTAGACATTAGGCAGCCAGAGATCAGACCTCAGGCAGTCCGAAACTACGCCTCAGGCAACCAGAGATTAGATATCAGGCAGCCATAGACTATACCTCAGGCAACCAGACACCACATTTTATGGAGCCAGACTATGTCTCACGTAACCAGAGACCAGACCTCGGGCATTCAGACTACGTCTCACACAACCAGAGACCAGACCTCAGGCAACCAGAGACTACAAATCAGGTAACCGGAGATCAGACCTTAGAGGAGACAGACTGAACCCAAGTGGACAGATGGGCCCAAGGTGAGAAATAACTACGGGCATTTTAGTTCATGAGAACATATTTAAGTATCCTATCAAGCAGACTTACAACGTAACTAGTCTCCCCCTCCCCTCTCCTCATAACTAGCGCTGTGAAGGAACCCGTGTGTATATCAATAATCCAACTAGAGGGTGCACTGGCAGTGGTTTTGCGTTCCAGTGCGTCGACCGTAAGTCTGTCATGCTACCCCCGCATAGGTCGCACTTTCGTATCAACGGTCAATAAACTCAGCCGAAAGCAAGCACGGCCAACAAGTTCCAAGTGTCCTTCTCACCAGTTGGCCTCGCGATACTGTTACTTTCAAGTCATTCGGCGCCTGCACAGACACCTGGCGGCTAGAACTAGTGCAAACATGAGCTTCGATCTCAGAAGCAGGAAGAAAATTACTTTCTGACTTGGAATGTCACACAATTTTACTCTCAAATCCATAATTGCTAATCATAAACACAACCGTGGGCCGGGGTGGTAGCGACGTCACCAGATCGCCGACGGGCGCATCGACACGGCTGTGGCGGCCACCCACCTCAGTCACAATCTGACCAAACAGCGTCCGGAAGCCGTCCACCTCCTCGATCAGCTTCTTCAGCCAGAGCAGGAGGCGCATGGCGAACGTCTGGTGCGCCACCACGTCCGTGTGCATCACGTGCACCTTGTAGGGCCGGGCGCTGTGCCGATTGGAGTGCGACTCGAACACCTGCTTTGCGCGGGTGCACGTCTGCGGGACGGAGGATAAAGGTGAGACACGCCTGACGAACTGCCGTACAACGCTGCTGCCTCTCACAGGTCTGGCAGTTCACTGGCAAAATAGGACGCTTGTTGGACACTGACGAGTGGGATGAAAAGGTGAGACACGCAAAGGCACGTGGGTAGTGACACGGCAAGTGCGAAGGCGCGAGTCGTGAGACGACTGGCGGTACACCGCGCTCAGGTTTATGGCCGGGTGGTCTACCTCACTGGCCCTCGAGCAGAAGAAATTCAGTCGCCAGCTCGCAGCGTGTCATGGGCTAGCCCTCGACGGGCGCATACCTCGCCACCGGACACCGGGAACCATCGAGCAATGTGTCGAATAGGATACGCTGAGCTTTCAGCAAACTTCGGCACGAAGGATATTCGGAAGTGAGATGAAAACAGATTCCAATTGTATCCAGGGTCATAGAAGCCACAGCCAGATCCAACTGCACGACTATGTTGCTCATTAAAAGACAATCGCAGCCTGGCAAGCTTGACTGTAGACCACGGAAAAGCGTATCACTACCCAGATACCTGATCACATTTCAGCACCGTACAAAGCAACATATACGGCGTAGCTGCAGTGGTCGACCCGGGATGCCAGGGGCTGTACCTGGAAGTCGCCGCATTTGACGATGCTGCGTCCCACCCTGTCGATGATGGTGGCGTAGTCGACGGCGTCTCGCTGCAGACAGTTTACGGCGCGACGGAGACAATCGATCACCTGCCCGCGGGGTGGGTCAGTCAGTACGACCAATACTCAGCTCGCCCACCGTCAATACGTCTTAGCCATCGTCAACACACGGCTCAACCACCGTCAATACACGGCTCAACGACCGTCAATACACGTCTCGGCCAACGTCAATACACGTCTCAGCCACCGTCAATACACGGCTCAACGACCGTCAATACACGTCTCAGCCAACGTCAATACACGTCTCAGCCACCGTCAATACACGGCTCAACGACCGTCAATACACGTCTCAGCCAACGTCAATACACGTCTCAGCCACCGTCAATACACGGCTCAACGACCGTCAATACACATCTCAACCAACGTCAATACACGTCTCAGCCACCGTCAACGCACGGCTCAACGACCGTCAATACACATCTCAACCAACGTCAATACACGTCTCAGCCACCGTCAACGCACGGCTCAGCCACCGTCAACACACGTCTCAGCCAACGCCAATACACGTCTCAGCCACCGTCAGTACACGGCTCAGCGACCGTCGATACACGTCTCAGCCACCGTCAATACACGTCTCAGCCAACGCCAATACACGTCTCAGCCACTGTCAGTACACGGCTCAGCGACCGTCGATACACGTCTCAGCCACCGTCAATACACGGCTCACCTACCAATATTCGGGCGATGCGACAAAAAAAAACAGGTGTTTGCCCACGGAACGCAATACTAAGCCACGTATTTAGACTTCTAAATTTAAAATGTTATATCCGAGCTCTTATACCTGAAAGAACTTGCAAACACATTGTCAATACGAGAATCGGCTGACACTTAGTCTACAGCAGACATTGGTTGGGTGGTTGCTCGAATGTTGGGGAGAATTGACCAGACTTGGCCGTTCAGCGGCCGCCAAGTCCGTAGAGCCAGACCCACGGAGACCACCTAGTGTTGTAAGCAGCGTACTGGCGCCAGTGGCCCACTGGCCGTCCAGCACCACCGAGGTCGGCAGCAGGCGGCCACGGCCACCCACCTGCTCGAAGGTGTGCGTCTCGTCGTTATAGAACATCGTGACGTAGAGCGGAGTGTGGAACGGCTCGGTGCCGACCAACAGGTCATCGGCGTCCGCATCGTGTTCGGCCGGACAGCACAGGTCGTGCGGCAGGCCCATAGAGTTCTCGTGCATCAACATCTCCAGCGCGTAGTCGAGCACTGGCAACGGCAGAAACGCGGCTGAGACGTCACACCCGGACCGCAGTGGGATTCTCACAGCGGTCGTCACATCGCCGCGCGTCGGTCATGCCAGCCTGCACTGTGCAACCACGCAGCCATACACAGTGCACGAGCCACGGTCTTCCCTCAGTAGTCATAGCTTTGGATAACGTGGTTCGAAGGGCTGGTCCACAAGCAGGGACCGCGAATCAATCAATCAATCAATCAATCCTTGTATTGGTACCAAGAGACACTCAGTATCAAATGTCAAAAACGCTTTAAAAAAGGGGTGGGACAGGAGGCTACTAAAACATTAAAAACACATGCATACAATACTCAAACATTCCCACGTACAGCTGTTTTCAGCGCCTCCTTCAGCTTAAACTTAAAAGCCAGTCGCATATTCTCGGCCCTAACTTCCTCGGGGAGACTGTTCCAAAGAACTGCAGCACGGTACATGAAAGAGCGTTGCGCAAAAGAAGTTTTCAGGCGTGGGCGCTCTACTGAAAATGGTGTTGATCGCGTAGATCGAGAGCTGACATCACTTCTCAATGTCACAGGATCACGCAGGGTTTCAGGTGCTCCTGAGTGATGCACTGCAAGATGAACCAGTGAGCAATCCCTAATGTCGACAAAGCGTTGTAAGCTAGGCCAGCCTAACCGCTCAATAACATGCGATATATGACCATAGCGAGAGGTCCTAGTTATGATCCTAGCCGCCCTCATTATGACTTTTTGGATTCGCACGCGCTCGGTGTTACATGCAGCAGACCAGATTGAGCAACAGTACATTACATGGGGGAAAACCAGTGCAAGCACTAACTTCGACAGCGTTTCTTCAGTAAGAGAACGTACATGCTTGGCTAGATGAAAGATAATGCGGTTACATTTCTTAGCAATATCGCCAATTTGTTCACTCCATGTTAACGATTCGTCCATGGTCACACCCAGGTTTTTATAGATGAGACACGTGAAATATCCGATCCAAGAACAGAGAGGCTGATGCTAGGCAGCCGCGCGATCATCTGGCGAGAACCAAAAATCACAAATTGCGTTTTAGATGGGTTGAGCTTGAGAAGATTTACACGGTACCACGAGCACATAGTTTCCAAGCACGATTCGAGACGGCGTTTGGCATACATTAATCGCGCCATCAGATGGCACGAGTCGCGGCTGCAATAGGGAACAGAATGGGGGGGGGGGGGTATTGGGTGGTGGTTCCAGGTACATTTAACAAGTCACCAGACATCCATACAAATAATTCAAATATTATAGAACAGTTCCAGGAATTTTGCTTTCAAAAATTTCATTCAACCGTAAAAATAAGATCAAACCATGGTAACTTCGGGGAGATTGGTTGGTTATTGGTTTTACGACACGCCGACCGTTGAGTCATATAGCGTCGCCAATCTCTCACGCCGATTGGTCGCGGGCGAAGAGTAGCGACAGGTGAGATTCGAACCCACAATCTTTCGATTGTGAGACGAGCATCTTACCCCAAGACCACATGCTAAATGATCACACTTTGGTCGAAGCGCCCTTAAACCCAAATAACTACCCCTAGACCACTCGTCCCCTAACTTCGGGGAGAAGTCAAACGAAAGCATACATTAGTTGCATTTAATTTCATTGATAATGAGTAGAACATTTTACATTGTTGACAAATGCAAACGTATGTGTTGACATACGATGCAAACCTGCGATCTCCGTCAGGATTTCTTTCTCCACCAAACTTTTCCAGTTTGGATACAACTGGACCATAGGACAGTGGGACACCTTGCCCCCTCATTTGTGTGTCATGATTTAACGTTGAAAATACGCCGCTCTAAACATCGCCATGCATCCTATTTCAAGAGGAAATTTCCATAACCATCAACCACCAATATCATGCTTCCGAGGATCTATCGAACCACAAGCTTATCAAGGCGATCGGAATAGGGCAAAATGCCATTATGGGCGTCCCCTTTTTTGGGTGAGGGGTGGGGGTGGGGGTGCATGAGACCATAAAATCATCACGATTCACGATAAAATCAATCGATAAAATCAATCGATTAAAAAACTGAAGCAATGGCGTGCAATATTCTACTCCTTGTCAACAAAGAAGTTGCAACTATAAGCTTGAATGCTCTGCACTGCAGTTTATGTCTTGTGTTGTTCATACTTCGGCTCTGAGTACAACTTCACACACCATAATTCACAAGAAGGCTTCATTCTTGTGAAAATTCTACAAGTGCGTATAATTCCGGAAGTAATTGAAACCCCAAACTGGTTCCATTAGTACGGTAATCGTACCTTCAGTAGCAGTGCAAATAGACGAAAAAAGAAACGGTTTCGTCCACAGCTGGCATTAAACATAAAACTAAAACGTTACATGTATCACATTATCTCCTGCCAAAGATGACGACGCCTACAAATACGCACACGAACCTGGCCTACTTCCCAGCGCACATGTGCAGCACTTATTGCTTGATAGCATACAATCCCCGGCACCTTAGAATATTGAGAACACGTAGCGCACACCACCCTGTGCCGAGTCGTCTGAACGAGAACAGAAACATGCGGAGGTGTGTTGCTGAGCAGCCGACTTCAGCAGTCGCCCGCCCACGCGGCCTCGCCACAGACGGGCACCAACCTGCCGCGAAGACGGCGCGCGCTCTCTGCACGATCTCGGCAGGGAACTTGAAGAGCGAGCTGGTGCCGCCGCCGGTGGCGTTGCGCTCGTGGATGCTGCAGCAGAAGCTGTCCTTCCAGGCCTCGCGGTCGCCACAGTCGCAGTAGCCGCCGCCCACCGACTGGTTCATCTTGTACCTGCGCCGGCACGCCGTCAGTGGAACATTTGGGGCAGTGAGTGGGACAGTGAGTGAGACAGTGAGTGAGACAGTGAGTGAGACAGTGAGTGAGACAGTGAGTGGAACGGTGTGTGGGACGGTGGGTGGAACGGTGAGTGGAACGGTGAGTGGAACAGTGAGTGGGACAGTGAGTGGGACAGTGAGTGGGACAGTGAGTGGGACAGTGTGTGGGACAGTGAGCGAGATATTGAGTGGGATAGTAGATGGGATAGTGAGTGGGATAGTGTGTGTGATAGTGTGCAGGACAGTGAGTGGGATGGTGTGTGGGACAGTGAGTGAGATAGTGAGTGAGATAGTGAGTGGGACAGTGAGTGGGATAGTGTGTGGTACAGTGAGTGGGACAGTGAGTGGGACAGTGAGTGGGACAGTGAGTGGGACTGTTAGTGGGATAGTGTGTGGTACAGTGAGTGGGACAGTGAGTGGGATAGTGTGTGGGACTGTGAGTGAGACAGTGAGTGAGACAGTGAGTGGGACAGTTAGTTAGTTGGTTATCTGGGTTTTAGGGCGCATCAATTGCATTGGTTATACAGCGCCCATAACAATATCAGTGGGTGGGATTATGTGTGGGATGGTGAGTGGCATGGTGAGTGGGACAGTGAGTGGGACAGTGAGCGGGATATTGAGTGGGATAGTAGGTGGGATAGTGAGTGGGATAGTGTGTGTGTGATAGTGTGTGGGACAGTGAGTGGGATAGTGAGTTGGATAGTGAGTGGGACAGTGAGAGGGATAGTTATTTGGGCTTTAGGGCGCATCGACTACATAGGTCATATAGCTGTGAGAGGGATAGTGAGTGGGATAGTGTGTGGTACAGTAAGTGGGACAGTGAGTGGGATAGTGTGTTGGACTGTGAGTGAGACAGTGAGTGGGATAGTGAGTGGGATTATGTGTGGGATGGTGAGTGGGACAGTGAGTGGGACAGTGAGTGGGATAGTGTGTGGGACAGTGAGTGGAACAGTGAGTGTGGCAGTGAGTGAGTGGGACATTAAGTGGGACAATGAGTGGGATGGTGTGTGGGACAGTGAGTGCGACAGTGAGTGGGATAGTGAGAAGAACAGTGAGTGGGGCAGTGAGTGAGTGGGACAGTAAGTGGAACAGTGAGTGGGGCAGTGAGTGAGTGGGACAGTTAGTGGGACAGTGAGTGGGGCAGTGAGTGGGACAGTGAGTAAGTGAATGAGTGTGTAGTTGCGCGGGTGGGTGGACGACAGAAAGGGAGTGGGTGGATGGGACGAGTGCCAGAGACGGAAGAAGGACACAGAAGGGAAGTACCTGTGCGTCTGGTGGGTGGACGCCTTGAAACAGTCGCGGCAGAGCACGCAGGTGCCGTCCTGGCCGCAGTCCCGGCAGCTGTATGTCGCCTCGCCCATGCGGAACACCTTGCCGCACAGCGCCGCCGGCGTCGTCAGCTCCTTCAGGTGCTGCGGCCAGCATCGTGTTGTCAGCAGCACCGCAACGTCCCCGCCGACCCGGCCGGCGGAGGGCACACAGCACCGCTCCCACTCACACCGGCAAATGACACGTGACACCGGCACGGGCCGCGGCACGAGCCGACAACAGCCATCCCACCCTGCAGACCGACTCATGTCATCCGCCACATGAGTCGGTCAGACAGCGCGCGCACGTGGCATGCCTTGGGTTCTTTTACGACGCATTCAACCGCTAGGTCATATAGCGTCGCCAACCTCTCACGCCGATTGGTCGCGGGTGGACTCGGTAAATGTCGTCGGTTGTGAGATTCGAACCCACAATCTTGCGATCAAGAGTCCGACGCTCTACCAATTGAGCTACCGCGACCCCGCCTGTGTCATGCCAAGGAGTCAATTAGCCAAATATCGACTACAATTGCATAGCGCGTCAACTACCATAGCCATGTGGCGCCCTACGGGCGAGCATGCGAGGAGGAGCAAAACGGGTCATGACCTCTTGTCAGTCACATTCAGGGTGAAATTTGCGGCCGGAGGAGTGACCAGCACACACGAGGAAGATTTTTCCAACATTAAATGATAAAGCTTCGGAGTAAAAGACATTAGCAATTATTAAGAAGCAGAGAAGGATGCACAAGTTCTTGATGTATCCCGTTATTGACATATTTCAGAGCAATCTGGACCCTCCAAATACAAGCGGCTAGATCCGTCCCTGTGGTGAAGTGACTTGGCGCGGGATATCTAGAACCACATGGACATAACCGTCATTACAAAGCAGGTGATGGAAAGACAATAGATGAACACAGACACTACCCTGGCTCATGATTGGATCTGTACGTTGTAATTCTGGATATGGAGAGGTACATTAGTGGGAAATCGAAAACGGAGAGGATTTTTTTTCCCACACATGTCACATCAGCTCAGTTTGCACTAACCAATGAATTTTGAGCACATTGTTACAGATCGGCTCATTGTCAAACAGCACCATCCAACGTCCAAATGAGAAAAATGAGAGGATAATTTTCCTGAGAGAATAATGTTCTGGACGCCAAGCATCCAAATCAATTTGTTTTGCCAGCCCTGTGTTGGATGTGTGACTGAGTACGACGAGACAAACCTTGAGCACTTCTGCCGGGTTGTCGATGCATATAAACTGTTTCAGCGTGTCGAAGAACAGCTTCTGGGCGCTTTCATCGTCGTACGTGATGTGCAAGAAGTTGGTGGTCTCATTCGGAGCGTATATCCGGGGCACGTGCAGCTTCCAATACTCCCTGTGGATCACATGGCGTTCGTGAGAGAAGATAATCACTCAAGAAAACAGATAGTGACAGGCTCCCACGATCAGCGCAACAGCAATCTGTAGAAATATCACTTGGTACCAGTGCGTTAGGATAACCGTAAACGGACAAATATTCCGCACAATTATCATCTTCTTATTGTAACTTTCTGGCCCTACCCGGGCGTAAGATCCGAAAAACACACATGACATACAAGCACACATAATGATCCCAGGTCAATGCCTTCAAGATCAAATGAGTTTAGAGATCGGCCGCCACTCCACCGCACCGACGAAGCCTTTTTGACCTTGAACGCTCGACGGCCGGGCGGTAGGCAGGCCATCGCCCGGTCGGCCGACTTTGTACCCCCGCTATTCATATGTTCAACAGATTTCGATTTTTCGTTACATAGGATGCGCTAATTATTTTTTTAAACGAAGTCACGATTTTATTACGATATCGCCGCTCGTTCATTATATATCGTCCGCAAACGGGAGGGGTGGATTGATTCCGACCTTCCTGTGCGTGGCTTAGAGGGCATTTTATTTATTTATTTCTTTTACTCACTAATATTCACTTTTAGCAAGAAAAGCAAAACAAAGTGTGTGGTTCAGATATTTCGCATAGTATTCCCCAGTATGCTTGGATCCTAACGAAGTTCGATGTGTTCATAGCTCGAAGACCAAGGGTCAGATGAGATCAAAGCATTGACTTTGGTTCGCAACTTCCGAAATTGTGCATCGACACTATTTTCTAATACCTATGGGCAAACGCTGACGGCTAATTCGGTCACAGCGTCAAAATTAACCCCAGATACACTTATCAACCGAAAAGGATAATCTGATGATGATGAACAATTAGGGCTTAGGGGCGCTAAAGCGGTCATTCTGAGGTCACGTTAGGTCAATGACCTCATGTCCTTGGATGGGCGAATGACCTATGCAGATAAGTAGACAGGTTACCCGAGTTGTCCATCACCCTACCACATCTGACGTTGGCCACTTGAGGGCTATAAGCGAGGTTAATTGCCAATAATTTACGATTTATACGAGAAAAACGGTCCGACATATTCCCTTTTACGACGTAGTGGGTAAGTGACCTGATGACATCTTCAAATTTGCATACCATGAGGTTGGCAAAGAATGGTCCATCAGCTATGCCAAGTGGTGGCAAGCTAACGAGCGCCGTTTGTTCATGGTTACGAAGAAACGCTTAGGAAGGGTATGGGTACGTCAACCCTCTGCACGGGCAGAGCCTTCTCATAAGTTCACAACTAATATATATTCTTGCCACTTGTTATTATGGAACATACTTCTTCAAGAAAAACCAGTAACCATTTTCGCACAATGACCTGAAACCAGGGGCTCCCTGGGCGCCGAAGGTCATGACCAAACTATTTCGTCACCAAATGTAGCTTGGCAATGGGTCAGTGCAAGCCAGAGAGGTGCTGTGTGGTCGAGCAAAGAGTCGAGTGGCGTCACGAACAGCTATGTGGTCGGCGGTCCAGCTGGCAGCCAGCCAGTCGGTGTCGCTCTGAACGGGTCAGCATCATTGAAGGTCGCAGCCACGACGATACGACACAACCGCGGCCCACCGCCACTGGACGGTTGTGGCTACGATGCAGCCGCAGCAGCTCACAGCCATTGACGACCGTGGTCACGATACAACCGCAGCACACGGTCATCGACAGACGTGGCCGCGACACCACCGCAGAACACGGTCATCGACAGACGTGGTCACGATACAACCGCAGCACACGGTCATCGACAGACGTGGCCGCGACACCACCGCAGAACACGGTCATCGACAGACGTGGTCACGATACAACCGCAGCACACGGTCATCGACAGACGTGGCCGCGACACCACCGCAGAACACGGTCATCGACAGACGTGGTCACGATACCACCGCAGCACACGGTCATCGACAGACGTGGCCGCGACACCACCGCAGAACACGGTCATCGACAGACGTGGTCACGATACAACCGCAGCACACGGTCATCGACAGACGTGGCCGCGACACCACCGCAGAACACGGTCATTGACAGACGTGGTCACGATACCACCGCAGCACACGGTCATCGACAGACGTGGCCGCGACACCACCGCAGAACACGGTCATTGACAGACGTGGTCACGATACAACCGCAGCACACGGTCATCGACAGACGTGGCCGCGACACCACCGCAGAACACGGTCATTGACAGACGTGGTCACGATACCACCGCAGCACACGGTCATCGACAGACGTGGCCGCGACACCACCGCAGAACACGGTCATTGACAGACGTGGCCGCGACACCACCGCAGCACACGGTCATCGACAGACGTGGCCACGATACAACCGCAGCACACGGTCATCGACAGACGTGGCCGCGACACCACCGCAGAACACGGTCATCGACAGACGTGGTCACGATACAACCGCAGAACACGGTCATTGACAGACGTGGTCACGATACCACCGCAGCACACGGTCATCGACAGACGTGGCCGCGATCCACCACCGCAGACGTGGACACGTACACGACACGGTCATTGACAGACGTGGTCACGATACCACCGCAGCACACGGTCATTGACAGACGTGGTCACGATACAACCGCAGCACACGGTCATTGACAGACGTGGCCGCGATACCACCGCAGCACACGGTCATTGACAGACGTGGCCGCGATACCACCGCAGCACACGGTCACGACGACACGACACAACCACAGAACATTGTTTGTTTGTTTGTTACCTGGGCTTTAGGGGGTTTCGACCGGTCTTTGATCATTCACGCCCGAACCGCAGGCCACCGACAGTTAACACAGCACAATAGCTGATGTATGCAGGTTGTATGCAGGACTATATTTGTACTTCGTAATCCTGGATGTGGAGAGGACATTTTTGAAGAATCGAATACGTAGAGGATATGTGTCTCCAAACCTGCGACATCAGAATCGCAGTTTCCACTTTCCAGTACTCTCGGGAAAATTATCACAGACAGCACATTAAGACAGTTAATTGTCACAGACAGTTAATTGTCGAACAGCACATTAAGCTCAATATGAGAAAAACGAGAGGATAAAGTCCTGGATGCAAAAAAAAAACAGTATATTTGTCAAACCCTGGTTATATGTGTTCTCAAAAGCTCCAACTGATGCCCTTCAGGGTCTGGTTAGATATTTGTTTGACCAAGACACCCAACCTGTAACCTGTAACCCAACCTGTGCAGCTGGTCCAAATAACGTGTCCGTGTGGTTCGAGGCCAAATGTAACCCAACCTGTGCCGCTGGTCCAAATAATCTGCACCGCAGTGCAAGCTCTTGAGGAAATTAATTGCCTTACAAGAAATTGTGAAGCCTGTTATTGAGAGCAACAGCCACTGGGCTCACCCGGGATCACCTATGTTAGTTGGACGATTAACAACTCCAGAATATCATGCGGTGTGCTTTCAATGTACCGACCGACATGACGCACAGCCAGGCGGTTGAGCGTGTAATACAGCTGGGCACAAGTGCGTTGTTTTGTATTCATACGGCGGGCGCACGTGTCCTCCCCCAATATCGAGTTGTGTCCACTCCAGATTGTGCCCACCCCGGAGCTCAGGCGGAACAAAATCAGCTCCCCGCCCGAGCTTGACAGGTTTTTCCCGAGCTGCGCAGGCAAGACTTTCCAATGTTCTAATTCAACCCAAATATTTCCTCAATGAGTGTGGTGTGCTCCCCCACCCCACCACCACCTACAAGCGTTTCCATAAAACGACACCCATGGCTGGTCACAGAAGCATCGGCTGCAGTGGTGAGACAGGAGATACCAGTCGTGGCGACATTTCCCCGAAAATGAGTCACGGTAATATATACCGACATTCCATTCGAAACAGGATTACGGCCTCTTGTCGGGGAACTGTCAGGTGCCCGGGTCGCAGCCAACCAATTTGTCTGTGCGGCGACAGCACAGCAGTTCGGATCTGCAGTGTTGCATACACCTCGTGAGCACAGGAAATGCAAGCCTACGAGGTTTTTAGGCGCCTAGATTTTACTGGAATGCTTGGGAATATCAAACGTCAATTCAATAAAATAAAACATCAAATCAAAGATGAAATAAAAATGAGAAAAACAGAACTCTTTTAATTCCACACATATGCTTGGAAGAAGCAATGCATTCTTATCCACATTCACTGAGATCCCTGGAGCATCCACCTCAGACATGTGATACAGATGAGTGACATGGATTGAACAGGTCCTTCTTTCCATTAACAGGAGACATTTAGTGCGCACAAATGCTATTGGCTTACAACACTGGTCTTAACCAAGTATGTCCGACTTGGAAAATCTGAAGGCAAAAAAGGGACTGCACTTTGTACAACAACAAAAAATTATGCATCCTTGCTGGGGTCGCTTTATGAACCAAGATCATATTGCTAAGCAGAGCTTGCTATGTGAACCCTGGCCCAACCACCTGTTCCACGAATTCCAGTAAAACAGCACAATTTTTACTGCAAGTTGAACGTGTCGTTAATGCACAGACAACGCCACCCCGGTAGCTTATCCTTGGCCTTACTGGACCAGCTGCCAACTGACCATCCCAGCCAGGGGCTAAATGTGAGCACGTGAAGAGACTCGAACCCTGTCTTGCCAGGACATAGGATGCCAGTGCAGGCCAGCGCTCTAACCAACTGAGCTGCTCGGGCAGCTGTAACTATGGACATGAGCTATGGACATTAAACGACAAAACATTCCCAGCACTGCCAAGATCACACCATAGATGCCATACCAAACCCACCAGGTGTCGACAGTTTCAGACCAATGAGATGTTGTCAAGAGCGATATATTTTGAAGCCTAGATGGCTGATATGGCACCACTTGAGACTTCCATTTTTCTGATACCCACACTGACTAGATCTAATCAAAATTGACAAGCATTGCAGACCAGTCTCTTAATATTGTAAAGAAGCAGAGTATGCATGCCACCTGCAAACATGCATGTCTTGTTGATATTCACTTCATTTGCAAGCAAGATATAGCAGTGCTATTGTTTCCAGAACGTTTGCATTCAGTAAACTTGTGAATTAAAATGAATACAGGATCTAAAGAAGAAAATGTTCACCACTTTTATTAATGTGATGAAGACAATCTGAGGCCAATTTCACTAAAATCACAAGCTGTGTGTTCACATCGAATTCGGTATGAATACACTGTTTGTGTTATTATTTGTAAAGGTGACATTTCACTAACATCATGAGCTAACAAAACTACAAAATCAAAAGTACATCATTTGTTCATCACAAACTATGGGAAAATGTGTGTCATTGCATCATTTTCACGAAGGTACTTGGTTGTCAACATCCAACATGGTTGTCATAGGTCAAGCGAATTTTGGGGGAGAGTGGCATCAGTGAAGAAAAAAATGGATGAGTTCTTGCATTCCATGTACATTCTATTTTGATGAACTTCAGCAGTTCAGGCCTGTTCTCAACGTCAGTAACAAGGTCAATATCTGAAAGGTATGGTGGCTGTGATGGAATGCAAGTTGGTTTGTTTACATTCTGAGCTCAGCTAATTTTATGATCAAGTTTATGGAAGTGAATGATATATTGTTTCATGAAAAATAAAACATTTTAAAGACATAAAGACATAAAAGATCAGTGCAACTATGAGCCACAAGGGCCCTTCTTGGTTGCATTCTGTACACTGAACCAGTTGTACACCAAATGTGTTGATCAACTCTCCCTGGAATACAGAAAAACAAGCCCCCTATTCTTATAATGATTGTCTATACTGTTCTTAAAGATGTTCAGTGTGTTGCTACTGACAATGGTTTCTGGCAGCTGGTTCCAGTGTTCTACTACCCTGTTGGTGAAGAAGGATCGTCTTAACCTTGTCCTGCTGTGATTAACTTTAATTTTGAATTGATGACCTCTAATTGCATCATTTCTGTTAAATTCAAACAGTTCCCTGAGATAACCCTGTTAAATTGCTTAGTCTCATTCATTTTAATTATTAATTAAGCTGTTCATTTCACACTATTTTATCCCTTAATCTCTAATGGAAATACATCATAATATTTTGGAACATGTGTGTTGTTTTATCACTGAAACACATTGTAAAGTCTGATCGTTTGTAAAGCAATCACAATATCGTGTCCGAATTACACTATTTGAGATTACAAACTAAGACCTTTGTGAAATGTGATTTAACACAATTTGTGATTTGCATAACAATGTCTGTTAGCAAACTGTAAGTACAAAAACAATAGCAAAATTGGCCTCTGACCACTCAGGACCCATGAGGTGACAGAGATGGTCCATGGTGCCCATAGAGGGTCCCAGCTGATATTAAGGGTACCTGAACCCAGGGGTAAATACATTATTTGAGATGAACCTAAGGATGTTGAATATGTATATTTATAATATGCAATGAATACATTTGTGACAATGATAAAGTTTTACTTATGTTCTGGTTAACATCAATGAAGATTAATATCTTTCTATATCAAGATTCTTCCCATGACATCACAAAGGTGTTGGACACCTGAAAGATGTTGGAAGCATAGCTTCATGCACTGGGTGCATGATGTCACACCACACCAATTAATGAGTTTCTAGAATATGGTGTCATAGTATGGAAAGCTCATGGTCTCCACACCGTGTGTGTAACAACCATATGAATGGTTGCTACACCCACTAAGTACCATCTGCATGCACAGTGCGAGTGTACACATGCACAAACGTTGACTTCGTGACGACCAGGAGATATAGACTGAAGTACGTGAAATTGGAAATTGTACATTTTGAAGTAATATGAACAGGTGCAATCTGAGCCATGTGAGTTGGCACATCAAAGGCCAAAAAACTTTGATCGGGAAGGGGCAGATCCGGTTACTGAAACGATGGTAGTAGATTGGCCCCCTCCACAAGAAGGTAGTAGATTAGCTCCCCTCCACAGGAAGGTAGTAGATTGGCCCCCTCCACAAGAAGGTAGTAGATTGGCCCCCTCCACAGGAAGGTTAAGTTGTCACTAACTATCTTAGCTAAACATAAAACTGGGCCCTGATGCAAAATATTAGTAGAAATGCAGTCATATTCTTCATGGGATGGTTTGGGCTCCTCTAGATCTGCTTGCCCCCCCGATCCAGTTCCTGAGTATGCTACTGCCTAATATAGCATTTGTCTAGCATTTTACAGGAAATTTTTGTGGGTGGGGTGCACTCAGCCTACCTGGATTGGCACCTTTTCTGTATGTATGGTACTGTGTGTACAGTCTATACACAGAGCATGTAGCAACCATACCCTGAATTTTGTATGGTCATTGCAGCCAGCCAATTACTTGTTCTGGCCTATTTTTGTGATTCTACATATTTGTGATGTTAGTATGTTTCAGGGGTTATTTATTCCCATATTTTTTTGTTGGGCCTGATGAGGCCTTTTATTATGTACATTTAGCCTTTGTATACCTGTTTGCTAGCCCTATCTGTACCTGGTATTTGTCCATTTCTGGTGCACACTGTCTGCCACGTGGTGCAATCCTGGCAGCTGTGCACACTTGGCATGTCTTGTGCATGCTGGCAGGTTTTGAGGTAAATTTTTGATAAAAGGTGTTTTGGGAATTTTGGGAATACTTTTTTCAGAATATGATGTTTATGAACATGACTAAGAAGATGCGACCACTCATTTTCGGTGCTGATGTTTACTTTTCAATTTGGACAATTACATCACAATGGTATGGTGTAATGATGTCAAAGGTATGGCACCGAGGCTTTGACTGGCTAATGCTACAAATGGTTCACATACCTTAATGAGATGGTCAAAGGAGCTTAACCTAAACTAACCTAACCCAACCTAGCCTAACCTAACCTGCTTACCTCTCAGCTTATCATAGCTATAATTTAGATAATGCACCACAAGGTTAGGTTAGTTTAAGCTACTTCGAGCATCTCATTAAAGTATGTGAACAATATGTAGCATTAGCCAGTCGAAGCCTCGGTGCCATACCTATGACGTCATCACACTGTACTGATGTGACATCATAGTTCAAATTGAAAAGTAAGCATCAGCACCAAAAATGAGTGGTTGCATCTTCTTAGTCACATTCATAAACATCATATTCTGAAAAACAATTCCAAAGAATCCAAAAAACACCTTTTATCAAAAATTTACTGGTTTTGATGCACTCCTGAATATGGGTCTGCATATCTGAGATCTTGTTAAAACCTGCCATGTTTTACAGACTGGTACCTACCTAGATACATGACAGCATGCTTTCATTCTGGACCAATTCCTCCAAACATTTGGCACTTCATGAAGTAACAAGACCTTGGTAGATACCTACCTACCTGGGTAGGTAGGTACCTAAGTACCTAACTCTATCAACAGTAGATTCAGAACCTGACACTATTAAGTCATAAGTCCTTACCTGAAATCTCTGCCAACCAGAGTATCCATCTTGAACTTTGCTTCCCATATGGCCACAGGACTTCCATCAGACTTCATTGCTTCACTGTTGTTGTCCTTCATCATAGTAATCAAATGTGTACAATGCAATGAGCCAGCAAGACTAAACCTTCTTGCATACAACTATTCGCCTTTTGAAGGTGATACTATCCTTTCTGTTCATAGTACAGGCTTGCTTCCATGTCCACATCGCATCCGGAGTTTCTGATCGCTGAGATGTTGGGAGATGACGAGCTGAGACCTTGAAAGAACGCGATCACAAAGAAGTTTCACTTGTCAAGGTCTCATGGGAAATCGAGATTAAAGGCATGACGTCACCGCCTTTCGTGTATTTAGGGCAACACACATCAAGGTGAAGCTTCTTGATCCGACATACGGTAAATGAAAACAAATTTATGATTTCAAATACACATACACCCCACCGATCACACTCCCCGATACGTCTCAAACACGAACGCAACCACGGGTAGGCACAGAGTAACAGGAGAGAGTCGAGAGCAATTCCCTACTCATTACCTTTCATTGCAAATAGCGTTCATTTTTCTGGATATGTGATCACCTGGATGTCGCATATCAGCTGATTTTACTGGCATTGTTCCTCTTTTTCTATTAAAATTGACATCAAATAAAAGGTATGTAGTATAATTTAGAATATATAATGTTTCTAAACACCAAACTCCGAAAGTCTGAAATTTGTTCTTTGGAACAAATACTATTAATATCTGATTTAGCGCCAGTAGGGCCTTTCATATGCGTAATCAGCTGGGTAGTCTATTTGCTTCCTGAGCAAATTCCCACTGAATGCGCTACCAAGCACCCTGAAAGTAATATGCCAGCCTGCGCGAAACAACAGTAATACTGCCATATTAAAGGGCTTCCCTCACAGTGACATATTTTTACTGCTATTTTTACTGCAAAAATAAACGCTCTGAGGGAACACTGACCCTGAATCATCTTTACAAGCTCTCTAACGGGTGGAAAATATTTTAATATCTTAATATTTGAACATCCTTCAGCCTGGGGCCCATGATATTGTAAACATAATCTATCCATGCCATCATGTCAAAATGTTGTCTTTCTCCTGGTACGTGAACATTCTGGAATCCAAGGGAATATACAGGCTGAGCAATTAGCACGGCTGAAGCCACTCACCACCCGACACACATTGGTGGATCTAGAGGTGGATGACCACGTGGATGACCACTAATCCTCCGCAAGCGGTCTGAAGGGGAAACTATTTCCTCTCCCCCCCCAAGTGAGTGCAAAATTTCCTCGGGATATCAATCTTATGGCACATAGAAGAGCAAATTTTAAGACTATGGCGACAAAACATGCACCAAAGTGAAAAACTTGTTCTGATCCGCGAATTTGCTGCCAAAAAAGTCAATAAGTATGCGGGGGTAACAGCAGTTCCAGGCAACATGCTCAAGTGGGCTCCAGGTAGGAAAATGATGGACTTAGTCGGTCATGGGCTATGTGTTGGAGACACGCAATTACACAGTGGAAAGGTCGGTCCCACATGGGCTGCCCAGGTTCTCTGAACATTCGAGCAGTGTATGCAACTTATCAAATGTTGCATAATTTATCCACTTAGAGCAACATTGCAAGCATCTCCATACTCAATTGCAGGCTGTGGCCGTTCGCATTAACCTAAAGACAGGGGTGTTGTTCTATATACCATTGAGGGGATAATGCCCCTTCAATGTTGGCTTTGCCCCCCCCACAATAATTTCAATTTTAACATGGTACCCTATGAAATGTGCTCCAATCCATTTCAGCCTGCCTTCATGTACCTATTTTGTCCCCCCCCGCCCCCATTGTTTTCAGAAACCAACACCCATGCCTAGGGGGATTGAAGGTTGCATTATTCTCGATTGATTGATCACCTTCAGATGACCTCCCTGTGGGAGGATTGGAAACATTTTTGTAGCAGCTTCCTCTCCCGATCAGGCTTGCCGGTGATTTTAACTGACACAGTACGGCCTGAGGGTACGCATCATCCAGCAGGAAGGGCAAACAGGTAGAGGATTTTATTAACCGACACCGCCTCAATCCTTTTCACACTGAACACCACACGCATTTTCCACCTCCTGGCTCTAGGTTGGCGATTCAACTATCCAATTCCTCCCCAAACATTGCTGATTGCTGATAGATTCACATGGAACATTGACACTACCCCGGTGGGTAGTGACCACTTTCGAATATAGCTGACTATCAACCGTCCCATTCAGGAACCCGCATGCCTCATTTGAACATGTATAAATGAAGATTGGCCGATTTTACAGAGGTATGCATTTTTAATTGTGCCACTCTCGAAAGGGACGACGCTAATATTTTTACACAGCACATCCAATCAGTCATAATTTCATCCACAAAAGCTCTTATCCCGCTTACCTTGGCAAATCTCCGGCGTATTCCAGTCCCGTAGTGGACGAACGTGTGCAAGATTGCTATTAAGGAGAGAACAATGTGGTTCAGATGTGTCGAAAAGTCATGTACAAAAGCAAACCTCATCAATTATAAACGAACTAAGTCGAAAGCAAAACAAATTATCCAGGACGCCAAACGCTTCTCCCAGAACTTGACTGTCCATCGACTGAATGGTCGGAGCCTGGCTGCGCCAACGCCTGTTTCAGAATTCAATGGATAATTAATTGCATAACCCGTAGAAGTCGCAGACGATTTTTGAACCGCTTGGGGAAGCGCTGGCGTGAGGGCTGTCAAGACCCAAATTTATACGGCATAGGTGGCAATGAAATTGACATCTGAAGGCAAGCTAACATTAATAAATGAACATCATATAACATTTTATGGAGATAAAGTCGCATAAATTGCTACTATTTTCTTTGCGGATGCGCTAGTGAAAATTCGAGCGCGCTTGTCGCAGACACATATTTCAGAGTTCTTGAATGAAATCAGGAGCCCACTAGTTTTCGTTTTAACTGGAAACCCCGATCTCCGCATTATCATTGCGTCTGACACGTATCGTGGATAGCAACCTAGCCGATCGATGTATTGTATAAGGAGATGCAAACTGACTATAATCGTCCATTGTTAGAAGACTATTAGTTTTCCCCATAGATCCGGAGTCCTAGAAGCACGTGACGTGGAACATTCCCTGTTGTGCCCGCTAGTGAATAAATGGAACCAATAAGTTTTGATTATTTATGCTTGAAGTCATGAAAAACGTTGGACTGAACTATTGTTTTTTTTTCCGGAGAATATGAGTAGATACTATTGCCAGAGGGAGTTGCAACCAGGCCCCCACGAAGTGTTTTTGGAAGCGGGCTTGAAGGTTTCCCTTCACCATTGGTTTACATGCAATTTTACCGTCTTTATCTACGCTCTCTTGCATGTTTTATGGCAATATAGACCACTTTGACGTATACCAATTGAAAGACCTATTCTTCAGCTTCAGTAAAATGTACCCTAAATGACCCAGTAACAACCTCCATGCCTAACAATGTGCCGTTTCCGACAGGCTGACCATCAAGTGCCTCCAAAATAAAGGGATTTTTCACGATATTGGTAGGCTCCCTCTACCGTCCGTTTTAGCTGATCAAGTTGCCACCCCCGTTCAAGAGCGGAAGAAAGGACAGACAGGGGGGGGAGCTAAGTGCACCATAGCTTCTTCCCCTCAGTGGCAGGAGAGTTTCCGAAAACTAACCACAGAAGACCGCCTGAAATGATCTGACCGCCCCTAGACCTCGATAGGAGGCCCTCTGTCGTCATAAGAGGTCCCATAGCCGCCACAGGAAACCAATAGCTGCCACAAGAGGCAGGGACGGATCCAGGAATTGTCATCTGGGGGAGGGGACACGTGTTTGGAGTGGCGCCACCGCGAAAGTAGCTTGAGGGGTGCCTTTCCTGCCGAGAGGCGCTTGTGGCTGAAAAAATTCGAGGGTGTTGGGGGTGCACTCGAGCCTTCGCGGAGGGACGCATTTTCCTGGTCGAAGGGGCGCCACCTTTCATGGGGGGGGGGAGGGGCATATGCCCCAACTTCCCTCCCTGGATCCGCCACCGACAGGAGGCCCCATATAGCCACGTAATATATATTTGTGTATTTGTATATATATAGATATACATATAGTGTATATATATATGTGTGTGTATGTGTGTGTGTGTATCTGGTGCATTAATGGTTCAAAAGCAATCTGCACCAGTGGGCCACAAGACATTATTGCAAATGATTATGTCCTTTATTTGCATGCTTACGGTTAAGCCTACACATGAATGGATGCACGCGTTTGGTTTGTGGGTGCATATACAGTCTGTATATATTGGTGGAAAATTGTGAAAATAATTGGTGTGGCAGGGAGTGTTTGTCCATACCCGCTGATGACATCTGTTCGCTATGTCTATGTGCAGGAAGCTGGGTGCACCTGTCATTGAGGATATAAGTCACAAATTGGAAAATTGCATAAAAACGGTTACCTTCGACCCAACTGCAGATGTTGCGTCCTGCTTTCGTGGTTCATAAAACTCCCCGAATACGAATATATCGAGTGCGAATATGTTCTTAGTACGATTTTCACGTATATTTGCGCATACGTATTTCAAGTACGAATGTATCGCGAACTTATAACATAACCAAGTAGCAACGGCAGTAGCACGATTACTTGCGTGGATCGCCAACTGTGGTTGGCGATAAAAAACAAACAATCATGAACTCACAATATAAGAATCTTTCACCTGTAACTTCGCCTGCTTTCATTCATCACTCGCATCGCAGCCGTAATGTACGAGTGGTCGGCGCACACGTGGTGACCGTCTCTGTCACAGCGCGGCTTGAACTTGATCCTATGTACTGAACTGGGGCGGCAAGGGAACACACACGCCAACGGGTAAGGCTACCACTGATGGTGGCCTCAGCTGAGATACCCCTAGCGCAAATGGCGTCGCAGGAGCCGACGGGACGGCTTCGGGAACGGATACAGCAACGGCACCACTCGCGACCTGATCAGGTCATTATGTGAATAACATATCGGTGGTCCGCGAACTGAACCGTGCACGCCTGACCCGCTGTCTGCACGATGGTCGCTGGCAGCCGGCGGCTGTGGAAGGCTGACGTCTTCCTATTTATATATTTATTTATTTATTTCACGATACATGCCCTCCACGTGCAGTGGCTATTATGGACAGCCCTCTGCAATTTGTTTTGAAAATCACATTTTTAAATCATATTTAGGCAATCCAACATCCGTAGATTTTAAATAATCCAATATTAGTGCGCTTAAGTGATTCAACATCGGTAGGTTTTAGGCCGTCCAACATCAGTAGGCTAGGTTAGGTTGCATTAATTTGTATTGATAATTGTATGTTATTTTTCATTATATACCACCACACCCAAAACCTTTTCCCCCCACTTCCCATATGTTGTTGAGGTGGGATAGCAGGTATATGTAGTCAATTTTTTTCTTGCTTTTTTAAAGTTATTTCAATGTTTTTGATATTCTTTTCTTGGACTGATTTCTTACATAGGAGTACTTGAACTTAAAGTGCTTATATCTTCGGAAGTTTTCATTTTCCAAAGGAATGAGTGTCAAATCAGAAAACACCAGAAAAACAACATTGTGATAAAAAATGGCCCAGGGTCTTCTTATGCATGTTTGCCATTTTAAGGATGATTAGTGGGGTTTTGGGGTGCGTCAACCCCATTGGGTTATATTGCACCCATAACAAGGTTTCCTAAGCACGCGTCAGACTGTCACAAACGAATATAAAACATCGGTAGCTATTAAGGCGCTTGATATAAGATCTGGGGAAACAAATAATTAGTTAGGAAGGTGCATATATTACGTCAAATCCCATCTCCGCAAGGAAGCACAAAACTGCTCCATTGTGTATAAATCGGGAATAATCTCCCAATATGTCCTTCAACCTCAGAGCATTCGCATCATATCCGAAGTGGCGCCTACGTTCTTCTGTGTATGCTAGGCACGCCACCAGCACATGGTGCACAGTCAGCGCAGCATTACACCTAACACATTTCAGCCTGTCGTCCCCGCACAATAAATACCTGTGTTGCTAGAGTGTGACCAATTCTGAAACGACAGATGGCTACCTCGTCCCTTCTAGTTTGGCTGAAGGACGAGGGCCACGGAGCTAAGTATGGCTTGATTTACTTTAATTTGTTGAACTCCACTTGGTCCCATTTGCCCTGCCACTGTCTGATAATAAATGATGAGATAATTGGGTAGTAGTCACTGGCAGGAAGTGGGAGAACGCGACTCCTTGGCGCTTGTGCTGCACGCCTTGCAACCCTGTCGGCCAGCTCGTTACCACGGATTCCGATATGTGCTGAAATCCAGCAAAGTATGACCTGATTTCCCATGCGATGCAGCGAAGTAAGGTGCGATAAAATGTCTCGTACGATGACATGTTGCTGGTTAAAACTGCGCAATGCCACAAGACTGCTCAGAGAATCAGTCAAAATAACATGTAAAATATCGTTGTCAACCTCGATAGGTATGCAAGAGTTTTGCTGATGGCCATCAATCAATCAATCAATCAATCAATCAATCAATCCTTGTATTGGTACCAAGAGACACTCAGTATGAAATGTCAAAAACGCTATAAAAAAGGGGTGTGACAGGAGGCTACTAAAACATGAAAACACATGCATACAATACTCAAACATTCCCACGTACAGCTCTTTTCAGCGCCTCCTTCAGCTTAAACTTAAAAGCCCGTCGCATATTCTCGGCCCTAACTTTCTCGGGGAGACTGTTCCAAAGAACTGCAGCACGGTACATGAAAGAACGTTGCGCAAAAGAAGTTTTCAGGCGTGGGCGCTCTACTGAAAACGGTGTTGATCGCGTAGATCGAGAGCCGACATCACTTCTCAATGTCACAAGATCACGCAGGGTTTCCGGTGCTCCCGAGTGATGCACTGCAATATGAACCAGTGAGCAATCCCTAATGTCGACAAAGCGTTGAAAGCTAGGCCAGCCTAACCGCTCAATAACATGCGATATATGACCATAGCGAGAGGTCCTAGTTATGATCCTAGCCGCCCTCATTATGACTTTTTGGATTCGCACGCGCTCGGTGTCACATGCAGCAGACCAGATTGAGCAACAGTACATTACATGGGGGAAAACCAGTGCAAGTACTAACTTCGACAGCGTTTCTTCAGTAAGAGAACGTACATGCTTGGCTAGAGGAAAGATAATGCGGTTACATTTCTTAGCAATATCGCCAATTTGTTCACTCCATGTTAACGATTCGTCCATGGTCACACCCAGGTTTTTGATAGATGGGACACGTGAAATATCCGATCCAAGAACAGAGAGGCTGATGCTAGGCAGCCGCGCGATCATCTGGCGAGAACCAAAAATAACAAATTGCGTTTTAGATGGGTTGAGCTTGAGAAGATTTACACGGTACCACGAGCTCATAGTTTCCAAGCACGATTCGAGACGGCGTTTTGCATACATTATGTCCTCCAATTTCGATGACAACATCACCTGTGTCGTCAGCGTAAGCAACGACTTTAAAGACATCACCTATGTGCGAGAGAAGATCATTTGTGTACAACAAAAACAGAAATGGACCGCACAAACTTCCTTGTGGAACACCACAGGATACGTTGCATACAAGTCTTCCGGGTCGAACTACCTGTCTGCGATTTGAAAGGTAAGATCTAATCCAAGAGCTGTCGATGCCGTACCACTCTAATTTGGTGAAGAGTCGGCTATGAGACACGCAATCGAAGGCACTGACAAATCTACTGATGCGAGCAGACAAACGCGGCGCCTTTCGATGCAATTTATGACATAAGCTACTACATCAGCAAGGGCAGTTTCAATAGAGTGAAATGGTCGATAGGCATGTTGCGAGTTGTTAAGAAGACAATTTCGGTGGAGATACGCAGTGAGCTGGTTGACTACTATCTTCTCGCACAGTTTTGACACGTTACTCAAAATCGAGATGGGCCTATAACACATGGGATCGTCAGGGCAGCCTTTCTTGAAGATTGGTACGATTTCAGCCAACTTCCACAGTTCCGGAAAAGTACATGACGATAAACTGAAGTTGATTATGTGCAAAATATGTACACACACCGAAGGAAACGACATATTGAGCAATTTCATGGACACATTGTCGTTACCACGAGCACTGGTAGGATTTAAATCACGCAGGGCATGAGAGAGTTCGGGAAGAGTGGCGGGCTTCAGCTTGAATGCTGAGCTAACAACGCGCGGAGGGCGAGGTTGATGCGCTGTATTTGGACCCAAATCCCCTAAAGAATGCAAAGCAGCAGCCACGCGCTTGCCAGTTGAAGAAAAATGCCGGTTTTGTTAGTCAGCAAACAGCTCTTTCTCCTGGTTGGAACGTGATGGTTCAGTTGATGGTGGAGTTTTCTTCTGAAAGAGATGACGTCGAACGTGCGGCCAGACGTTGTCATTTTCTTCCAAAGTCCGATCGAAGAAACGACTTTTGGCGACCACGAGCTCAGTGGAGGTCCGTTGATTTAGCTCATGGTAGAGTTGCCAATCCTCGTCACTCCCGGATCGGTCCGCTTGGTTGTGAGCCCAGTCACGTCGAAGGGTCAGGGCGCGGAGGTCAGCATTCTCAGCGACCCAGGGTGGCACTGAGCGGCGATTCGCGAACTTCGTGACGGTAGGGCAGTGAGCATCCATGACGCATTTCCAGATGTTCAACCATGCGTCCCACTTGCCGTCAACTGTGTTGGCCTCATACAGGCCAGACCAGTCCACCATGAGAAAAGCTGGGGGCAGTTGACCAGGGAGGAGGTGACGGGTGCGCTGAAAAGTGATCCTTTGGCGTTGAAACGACGGACGGTTTATTTTAGCTGTGACTGTGACTGCCCGGTGGTCACTGATGTGCACCTCCATGACGTCACAAGCCAAAATTTTGTCGGTGGCGTTGGAGATCGCCATGTCGAGAAGCGTTTTTGAAGTGCGCCGTGTGCCATCCCGGAGGTTAACAGTCTGTACTCGCGTGGGCTTCTTCACGAGTTGATGCAGGCACAAGTCGTGCAAAATGGTGTTGAAACGTTCAACCCCTGGTTTTGAAGCGTCTAACAAATCGATATTCACATCCCCATCGCGAATAAAGGCAAGCCATGGCTAGTTGCGAAGTCAATTTGGTGCTCCAAATCATCCAGATCAGCACCTACGGTTCCATTGGGCGGGCGGTAGAGGCAGCCTACGATGACAGGTATCGCGCCGGAGCTTCACCCGGATCCAAAGGGACTCGAAGCCGGAGCGAAGTGATCCGGGAGGGGGTGTCAGTAGCTGGACTCCGTAGCACTCTCGGACGGCGATGGCGACGCCACCCCAACTCTCTGTGGACGTCCGCTCCTCATCGCAGTGTCTATCAGCTCTCTTGATGTAAAAACCGGGCATGCAGATGGCTTCATCTGGATGGTTTGAAGACAAATGCGTTTCTGAAAAGCAGAAGACATCAATATCGCGGTCACTGATTAGCTGATTTACACTATCTAATTTTTGAATCAAAGAGCGCACGTTTAAATGGATCACTCGTAAAAAATCACCGCCGGCTCTGCCCCCACCCCCGCCATCACGTCTCCGCGCCGCCCGGCGGCCGCGCCGGGCGCGCCTGCCACGCGGGAGCGCTCCCGCTGCACCACTGGCTGGGTCACAGGGGCGCGGCCCAGCCCCGGCGCTCAGCTGGCGCGCTCCGGCCGTCTCGCGCCCCGAGGCGGTGGTGTCATGGTCAGCAGCCGGCCCGTGTCGCGCGGTGATTGGTCGGTGATCGCAGGGTGGCAGAGACAAGATACAGACGATTTTGTTGATGACGACCAAAAACGCGATGAGTTTGTATAGGTCCCGATGCATTGCGTGAAGACCGTTTTCACCGTGAACCGTTGCAGACCGGGACTTCACGGTCTCGTTGCAGACCGTAAAGACCGCCACGGTCTTCACTCCACAGTGAAGACCGTGGCGTGTGGCGACATTTTATACAAATCCTATAATTGTTGATGGAAAGAATCAACCTAAATATAGGCATCACTCACTTGTTATCTCATGATAACCTCTCCTTTATACTAAGTTTGAAACATATACTTAAATTACACAGGTCAGGACATCGAGCAATCGTGCTCCAATCACCTAAACAAAACCTATATAATGCCATTCCAAATGACTTGATACTGTTCGTCAATAAAGTTGAACATGTGTTCCTATGACAAGAACTATGCCATTTTTTCAACAAAAAGGATTATGCTTGCATTCCAGACTAAGTTTTATGATAGAACAGAATAAATGTACAAGCTGGTTAAAATATTGTATATCCAGCCCACTATATAGGAGAAAAAACTTGTTCAAATGTAAATGTATCTAATGGATACATTTGTCAACTGATATCATTCTTTGTCCATTCGGTAAAAAATGTAGCTCATAAATGCACCATTTCAGTCAGCTGATCTGACCCAAATCATCTATTTATCATACCTTTGACCCTAACTTAGTGTAGCTATAACTTAGTGGTCAATGCTTGACATGAGGGTCTTATCGTGATTGTTATTTCGGTGCACAAATAACATATTTTTTTACCAACCAGCACAAAAATTGGTTGAAAAGTAAAATAATACCAAAAAGGAGGGCTTTCAATTGGTTCATATACAATAACTAAGTATTTAAAGCTTTAGAAATTGCAAGGTAACCTAGCATAAAATTTGCTAGCCTAATCTATTTTCTCACAGAAAAGTATCAAAATCTGGAAATAAAAGGACATAACCTAACCAGGCCTATCCATCTTTTTCTTTTGTGGAGGAAAAACGTTGTCAACATGCAAACAAAGCAGGAAAAACACAACAAAGTAATCTTGCAAATGATGTAAACATCAATAATAATAAAAGTTTCAGGATTACCCAGGGTTTTGGCTGGTGGGAATATTATGGTTGGAATAGCTGATGGTAGGAGACATTTGCTTCTCTGCAAAGAGGCAGGGTTGAGCAGTTATTTCTTTAGGTTTCTTCTCTTATCAATTTCTTTGAAATGCTTGGAGCATACTCTTGGTTCCCCAACATTTGAGAACTTGGACATGTTTTATTGTATGCTAACAGATTTTGCTAAGGCAGAATCCTGATAAAAATGGTGTAACCAGATTTCTTCTTTATTAAAGTTGCCTGACCAGTGCCACCTCTATGATCTGGTACTGCACAGTAAGGCATGACACCTGAAACAGAGATGTGTTACATTCAAACATTATATCTAGATGCTGAATTCATACTAGAGGAAATCAGACTGCAACTCATGGAAAGTTTCAGGAAGGCATTGTATTGGAATATCAGGAAGGCATAGCATGACTGTATTGTACATGAATGTTCAATTATGCATGCAACGTCAATAATCCATGCAAAATTAATCAAGGAATAATGCACCATGCCCTGGGTCTAGCTGGCCTAGAAAAAGCTATGTTTTCAACGACTGTTGTAAGTCAATGTAGGTAGATAGGTACATGTTTGGAAAAATAGGCTACTCCTGGATTTTTGGAATCCAGAACACTATCCTCTCCAGAAACTTGTGTCTTGTTTTCTCATCTGAAGGTTGAATCTCCTAAGTTACCTCCTAAGTTTGACAATAAGCTGCTGTGATCAAGTAAAAGAGCTCAAAATGCACCGAAAGGGGGTGCAAATTGAGTTACGATGCATAAGGTTTGAACAAAAATATTATCCATACTGGATGACCACAAAATATTCCTCTCAACATGCAAGATTACAATGCACAAATCCAACCTTGCCAACGCATGATAAAAAATATGTGTCGGAACAAATGTTCACCGGAAAGAACAGGACAAGATTAATAACTCAGTCAGCGGAGGATAAATATATTTGCTAGTAGAGGAAGCAAAATAAAAGTAACCATTGCGTATGATTTGAGAAAAGTATACTGCAACCATATTGATACCATACAAAAACCTTCGGATGACGTTATGCGGGCTTGAAGGAAAACTTCAATCTACCTTCTAGTAAAGGTATCTTGGTTGCAACCAGGCGAACAATTTCTGGTGAACGCTTGACAATTAATGATGGTACGCAGGAGCCCCAAGCGCTCGTCTTCCTTTTTCGCTGGGTGAGTTGTGTGCCGCGTCACAAGAAACGTTGCATAGCCATAGTGAAGCCGGAACCGGCTAGTGCCCCGCGACGTTTGCCGGATCAACAAGGATCAGTCTGGGCCGGTTGGAGGAGCGAATATTTTGGACCAAGAGATATAAAGTAAACATAGTGAGTATCTCTTTGAACGCGCCTCTGGATTGACGATTACGGTACGGCCCAGCGCCTTGTTGGCGGCGGCCGAGCCCAGACATGTCCAGCCTGAAGCGGATCCGGTGAGGGTCGGTGCAGCACCGCCCGATCGGCCCACTTCTCCTGGGCGTGCTGTTCGTCCTGTTGCAGTAGCAGTACGGCCAGTTCCGGCAGCAGCCTGTGCAGACGGCCATGACTGGCGGACAGTCCTCGTTCCCGCGACTTACGCTCTACCCGCTGCTGCAGCTCACGCGGCAACTGCAGCTGTCGCTCCCGCCACACCTGCAGCTGCCACTCCCGCCACACCTGCAGCTGCCGCTTCCGCCACACCTGCAGCTGTCGCTCCCGCCACACCTGCAGCTGCCGTCACTGCGTCTGCTGGACAACGGTTCCATCACGGCGCCGCAGTTCTACGACGCCGTCAGCATGAAGCTGACACGCGCCGCCGGCTTCATGGCGCAGCGGGCCGGGAGCGTCGCCATCTCGGGCGCGAGTGAGATGGGCAGCTGACGGGACAAGTTCTACTCGGTTTCGTATATGGCAGGCAGCTTCTAACGACCAGATGCACAACCTTCCAGCCTGGCGTCAAGATGAAGGGGAAGGGTGGCAGGCGGGTGTTCACCGACATGGCCCTGCAGATTGCCCCGTTGTTCAGGCGGACGGCGACCAACGCGTCCTGCCAGCCGTACGTGCACGGCCAGGACGTACCTAACGTGGATGACGTGCCGTCGGAGGCGCCCTACACCGAGAGCGTGACGCTGTTTGCCGGCCAGAGCGTGCGCTACACCGTCACGACACGACGCACCGCCCGCGTCGATGTACGCCGCCGACTGTGCTCAGACCGGCGAGGCTACTCGTCGTCGCAGTGTCTGCAGGAGTGTCGGTGGCGACACGTGTCTGGCCGCACCGGCTGCCGACTGCCGCACATGGTGGCCGCCAATGCGTTCCTGCCGCACCTGGCCGGCCCGCTCCACCACCTGCCGCTGTTTCGTCGGCTGCCGCAGGTCGACGCGCGATAGGACATCCTTCTCTTGGACACGAGACCGCCAAATGGCTTCTGCACGTCTGCCGGATACAGGCACACCCGGCCGCACCTGGCAGGCTCGCTCCACCACCTGCCGCTGTGTTGTTGGCTGCCGCAGGTCGACGCGCGATAGGACATCCTTCTCTTGGACACGAGACCGCCACATGGCTTCTGCACGTCTGCCGGATACAGGCACACCCGGCCGCACCTGGCAGGCTCGCTCCACCACCTGCCGCTGTGTTGTTGGCTGCCGCAGGTCGACGCGCGATAGGACATCCTTCTCTTGGACACGAGACCGCCAAATGGCTTCTGCACGTCTGCCGGATACAGGCACACCCGGCCGCATCTGGCAGGCTCGCTCCACCACCTGCCGCTGTGTTGTTGGCTGCCGCAGGTCGACGCGCGATAGGACATCCTTCTCTTGGACACGAGACCGCCACATGGCTTCTGCACGTCTGCCGGATACAGGCACACCCGGCCGCACCTGGCAGGCTCGCTCCACCACCTGCCGCTGTGTTGTTGGCTGCTACAAGTCGCGAGGCGCAGCACCGGCCCTCCTCGACCACGGTCTGCCCGACTACGTCTGTTTGAAGCTCAGCTATGGCCACACTTCACAGAATCTGGACGCTGCCTACATGAAGGCTGTTTCAGCTGAGATCTTCCTTAGGCGCCAGCAAGCCTTTGTACGTAAGGGCGCTAGAAGTTCGCAATGCTCACCGGACACTCACCGCCACCTGCACCACCTCCAATACCTCCTCATCACGTTAGTCATAAATAGCCGGCTGAGTCACTCACCTTTCTGCCGAATAATTTAATCTCCAGCTTGGCCGATTGTGAGTGTCCGGACGCCTGCCATGAAGATGTGTACTAGCTGAGACTGAATGTGATGCCGTACACCACAACTGATAACTGGAACTAATGCGCCACTTTTGTGTCACTCGGTTTTGATTTCACGGCAGAGAACATGGAGGAAACACTTGCATTCACACTGAGTAACTTCCTGGCGGAAATGTGTTGCACTATTTGGATTTTCACATGGTTTTCGCTATTTGCCTTTGTTGACGTCATCGAAAGGAGCAATTGATTTCTGCATAAACCCTCTCCGAAACAATGCCCAAGTTACAAACTGAAATCCATTAGATGTCCGCCATCTTCCTGTAGTCAACATTCCCGAATTATATCAATACATACCGCTATGCTTGAAAGCCATGCGCTTCTGAGCGATTTTCACGGACCGTTCTCCGGTGAGCTGAGGCTCTGGGCAGCACACTCCTGTCACACCTGCTGCCGCGGTTTGCTGCTGTGTCTGCTGGTGCGACCTGTTGCTGTACCTCCTGCTGTAACTGCTGTCATACCTGCCGCTGTATATCTTGATCTGCTTGCTGTTCTACTTGATACTTTACATGCTGTCATATCTGTTGTTGTAATATGTTGCTGTACTTGCCGCTGCACCCATGGGTGGAGAATCGTTTTCAAAGTTTGTGGGACCGAGTCTGTGACGAAGGCATGATTTTCCCAATGTGTACCCCCTCTCCTTCCCCATTTTTCAAAGCTGTCCAAAATTACTGCTGGTTTTTTTTTCTTCTCAGTTTTCACAAAATACTTCATACATGGCATGCTTGGAACTTATGACCTTTTATGTGCTGTTTTGGGCCTTAGACAAATTTGTGCGTTCTCCAGGTGCCCACGATAGGCGCCAGGTTTGCAGGGCCCCATTGGGCCTTTCCACGGCCCTTTTAGGTCTCGCAGCTTGCGAGATATCTTGGAGATCGATCTGAAGTTTGACAGGGACTTCTGAAATTGTATAAGACCCAGGCCTGAGAGGTCCCCTGGAACGTAAGAGGAACCTGGTGCTCGAAAGCCCTTCGTCCCATTGGCTACACCCCTGGGCCAGTGGCGCAGCCAGGATGGCAGGAACCAAACTAGTCATGAGTTGTGCATATATAGGGGAGACCGAGTCTAGTTGATACACGAGATGATTGATATTACAGCATTTGTCCAAAAGCATACAGCCGGTTTCCATGGCTACCACATATGTGGGTACTGGCACCCTCTCCTCGCTGCAAAACAAGCGGCATGTCCTTTTGACTCGCGGCTGCAGAATGGTAAGAATGTGGCATATTTTTTAAGTGAAAGTAAAATTTTAATGTAGGTGTTTCGCCATTATTTTCTCATTTGTAGCCCACTTGCAAACTGTTTTGTTGTTTATTATCACGACCATGTTCTTTTAGCTTTGCAACGACAGCGTATCATAACCTCCACAGTTCACAACCTCCACAAATTCAAGATACCCAAAGCGGTTCCAACCTCCACAGGTCATAACCTCCACAGCTCACAACCTCTACAACACCGAAGCGGTCATAATCTCCACAGGTCACAACCGCCACAACTATGAAGCGGTCATAACCTCCACAGCTCACAACCTCCACAACCCCGAAGCGGTCATAACCTCTACAGGTCACAACCTCCACAACTCCCAGGCGGTCATAGCCTTCACAGGCCACAACCTCCACATCTCCCAAGCGGTCATAGCCTTGACAGGTCACAACCTCCACAACTCCGAAGTGGTCATTACCTTCACAGCTCACAACCTCCACAGATTCAAGAACTCCATAATCTCCTAGAAGCATCACTTCAGCTAGGTAGCTCTAGGTAGCAGCACGGTCTAGGTATTATTACAACGAATATGGAATGAATGTCATGAGATTGAACGTTGAAGTATAGTAACATAACCTAACCTTACCTAACCTAACCTGACCTAACATAATACCTATGCCGTGCTGCTACCTAGCGATAGCTAACTGAAGTGATGCTTCTAGGAAATTATGAAGTTCTTGAATCGGTAGAGGTCGTGAGCTGTGGAGGTTATGACCGCTTCGGAGTTGTGGAGGTTGTGACCTGTAGAGGTGACGACCGCTTCGGAGTTGTGGAGGTTGTGAACTGTGGAGGCTATGACCGCTTCGGAGTTGTGGAGGTTTCTGGACATCTTGGAGGTTTCTGGACATTGTGGACATCTTTGAAACATAACGTACATGGCATACACGTTATACACATACTGTGGATATATGCCTATCGACTAATCACATCATAATATCGGCCAAGAGGTTGTGCTTGAATTTAGATCAGGTTTATGTTTAGAAAGCAAAACCCGCCAGCACGCTAGGATTTCCAGGTATCGCGCACATGAAATGATCAGAATGACGCCTTCTTAACTCTGCCCTACATGGATGAAAACATACTTTGTAGCGTAAGGGAAATAGTGAGAAAGTCTGGCCTAAAAGCGAAAATAGCCTGGAAAAAAACAACAGCAAATTGCTCACTTCTTTGATTCATTCAGCTTTCACTAAGCCTAGGTGCCCTGGAGGAGAGCGTTGCCACACCTGTAGGTCAGGTTTCATCGGAGACTGCACACAAAACACGTGGTATATTTTTTTTCAAGCTGTGTCGGACAGCATACATCGGGGAAACCAAACGCCCAGTCCGACCTTTACCTCCTACCAGCCAATTCAGCACGGCCTGCAGCTCATCGTTCTTTGCTGTCTCTTCCTGAATAGTCTTCCTTTTTAGTGGTACTGGAACCGCGTGCCAAGACACAAAACTGATGTAGTCCTCACCGCTTCTCTGCGCTCTAGAGGGCGCTACTTCTTGAGTCAGCCTACTGAGACAATCAGCGATGTTACGTGATTCTGGCACATGTCGAACGGTATAACGGTACGGCTGTAGACGGAGTGCCCACCTTTCAACCCGCGCTGGTGCCTCAGAGGAGGGCGAAAAAATAACTTGCAATGGTTTATGGCCAGTGACCAATACAAAATATGTGCCGTACAAGTACAAATAGAAACGTTTACAACCCCATACTACAGCGATAGCCTCACGCTCAGCTTGGAAATAACGGCGTTCAACATTAGTCAAACTTCGGCTGGCGTATTCGACTGGTTGTAGCAGCCCATTGGTCTGTCTCTGCAGCAGAACAGCTCAAAGTACAACTGGTGACGCATCAACAACCATGGAGTATTCAGGACTATCCGCTCATATATAGAAAGAGCTCGCTGATTACTCCGCTGTGCCTTTTTTGACGTAACTGACTGCTCGTTACCGCAGTTCTTATTTTTTTTATTTTCGTGGGGTGACACCCGTCGCTCTTTTCTTATTTCTTTTTCTAGTGGGGTGACACCCGTCACCCCTAGTTTTAGTCGTCGTCGTATTTCCGTTCCCTGAGTTTCTGTGTGTCCTTTATCTTTATTTAAATTACATTAGGTAGGATTTTCCCCGTAATGGGGAAAAAGCGTAAAAAGGACACGGACCCATGCTCGCCAACGGACTCAGACCCGGCATTTCCCCCTCTGACCACACCCGACGACCATCGCACGAACACGGACTTGGCCTCTGATGTTCCTTCACTGAATACGACCGTTGATGAACCACGCCGGATGATTCCACTCGATGACGCCATGGAAGCCCTTTGCGCCTCGCCGACCCCTGCTCATTCCAAGATCACGAACCCGTCTCGCAATCCAGATCATACTATTACGCTCCACGCCGCTGACCCACACCCGAACCAGACCACGCCCTCCCAACCTGAACCCATCGAACCCTACCTCGACAGTGCTGGCTCCTTCATAGTAGTCAAGCCTGTCGAGGAATCCGTTTCCTTCCGCCGTATTAACGTTTCTGGCCGACCAAGCAACTCCTCTCCATCTGCTCCTTAACCACTCCTGCCATCGAAGTCCCTGCCAACGGAACCCTTGTCATCAAACCCAAACCCGAGCCCAGACCAAAGCCCTCCTTCGTACCACCACATTCTGTGGTAAATCCGTCACCATTTCACTCCACTCCAACCGCAACTCCACCAAGGGCACCATCTTCGCGCCGGAGCTCCGCTTCATGTCCGAAGCGGATATCCAGACGGAGCTCAGGCCGGAGGGGGTGACCCACGTCCACCGCATTACCTCATTTAAAGACGGCCAGACACGCGATGCGAAGTTTCAAGTTTCAACACCCACATCACCACCATCTCAAAGCGATGTGCGAAGCGCGTCAACATACTCCGAGCACTTGCAGGCACAGACTGGGGCGGAGACAGGAAAACACTACTACGACCGTACACATCAATCATACGACCCATCCTAGAATACAACAGCATCATTTTTGCCATCATTTCAGAAAGCCAGAGCCGAAAATTAGAAATCATCCACAACAGCTGCATCAGAGCAGCCACAGGTGCCCTTCGCACCACACCGATAGCCAGTCTACTAGTGGACTCAAACACGCCCCCACTCCACGACCGGAGGACACAACAGCTGTGCCGCTACCACATCAAAGTTAAGTCCATCAAAAATCATCCAGCACAGCGCAGCTTTAAGCCTGATAGATACGACAAGAGCCGATTTGCGCGCAAGCTTCCACCATATAGCATTCAAATTTCCACGGCTCTCTCAGATCTAAACTTCGCAATGCCATCCACTGCAACTCGACCGCCCACTAGGCCATTTTGGACTTTCAGTCAACCAAAGGTCGAGTACTTGATCTCGGAAAGGAAATCCACTATCACATCGGCAGAAATTCTTGGCCTCTTCCACAAGTTCGCCGATGACAACAAACACAAATCACTGGTATTCACGGATGGGTCGAAACACGAGGCAAAGGTAGGCATCGGCATCACTGGACTAGGTCTCAGACTTTCAAAGCGTCTACCGGATAACTTCTCCATCTACTCCGCTGAAGCAGTGGCCATTTTGGCCGCCATCACCATTCTCATGAGACGTAAAGCTAGAAACGTAGTAATTTGCTCAGACTCGAAATCTGTCCTCCAGTCAATTACCAACACCCACGACTGTCCACATCACTTCATTGATAGAATCCAACAATTCGTGGCCCATAACGTAAAGTTAAACTTTTCCTTCCTCTGGATTCCGGGCCACGCCAACATCCCAGGTAACGAAGAAGCAGATCGGCTCGCAGAGCAAGCCTTAGCATTGAACACTTGCCCTAGCATGGAATATTCGGTAGACGACTGCAAAGCACTCCTACAACGCCACATTCGCCAACATCAACAGAACAAATGGACACAACACAACTCAACACAACACAAATCCAACCACACCCACGCCATCAAACCAACAATAGGTACATGGAACTCATCAAATCAATCTCACCGACAAAAAGAGGTCATCCTCACTAGACTTAGAACCGGTTGCACAAAACTAACACAGCCTCAATTAGAGGGTGACCAATACACAACACCACACTGCGGCACCTGCAACACCACGTTAAGCATAAGCCACATCCTGCTAGAATGTAGTAGCTTTAGCTCCCAAAGACAACCACTTAAGGCATTCTGCCAAAAAGAGGGCATCACCCTATCGCTTTCATCGCTTATCGGTGACAAGCACCCAGAACTCCTTCAATTGCTATTTGAATATCTGTATGCCACACAACTAGCAGGGGCATTGTAGGCACCACACCACCAACACTCACATCAACTCGCAATGCATGACCGCGAAACACTCGAAGGAAACACGTAAATAGCCATTCCCGCATGGCGTCGGACGTACATGAGCCGATTTGCTTCTCAATTAGAAATAAATGGCTACCTAGCGGTGCCGTCGGAAGTAGATGAACCGACTTGCTTTAGGAAAACAAAAGCGAAAAATAAAAATAAAAATTAGCATAACGTAAAACGACTGCCCAGAGGAGCCATCGGACATAGATGAGCCGATTTGCCTAGCAACTCATAACGTAAACGGCTACCCAGAGGTACAGCGGACATAGAAGAGCCGAATTGCAAAACACCGTACTAACCCAACTGACAACCCTGCATGGCATGCTTAGACTAACCCGCTACTAACAACTAAACCGCGGCAGCCGGCGTGATAGGCCGTGTGAACAATTACCTCCTTGTTCGCACGGTAAAGATCCCTCGGTGCTCTTCGATAAGAGTAGGCTAAAGCCGGCACCCTGGCAAAATCAACTTCTCGTCACTCTCACCCAAGAGTCTCACCAAGAGTCCAACCCCACCCAAAACTACAAATTATTTTGTGGAGGAGTAAAGTAAAACTAAACCATTTAGACATCAGGGAACTGTCCCCAACCCAGACCATCGCCTTCAGCACCTAAAATATCACGCAAACTAACGTAAAATTCCTTAACGTAAATGTCCACTTGCCCAATCACACACGCTCGCTTTATAGACAGACATGAAACGTATTCGCTTTAAAGGCGGCGCAAATGACCTTCATGATCCGGCACGACTAAAAAAATCACTCTCCCCCCCCCCTCAACCCAACAAAACGGAAACGCTGAATAAATGTCCCATCTCGTGTCTCTGGGGTCATATCTCTGGAGGTCGAACACGCTTAGGTGGAGGTGCCGATCAGATAGCACACTTCATGGATGTCAATTGGCAACAGTACCTCCCTGGCTTCAGACCAATCAGCATTACCTTTCCTCCATTACCTGAACACTACCATGGTACCTCTCATCCATTACCTGCCATCACCATGATACCTCTTCTCCCTGGTGGAATTCCCAGATCCTACGCCTGCCCACGCACCTAGGCGCTGCAGTGGATCCGGCAGGATTTATGTGCAGGATCATGCAGGACAGTCCTGGATATGACAGGATTTATGTGAAGGATTCCGCGGGATTTATGCGCATGATCCTGCAGGACAGCCCTAGATCCTACAGGATTTATATGAAGGATCCTGCAAGATTTATGTGAAGAATCCTGCAGGATTTATGTGAAGCACCCTGCAGGATTTATGTGAAGGATCCTGCATAATTTATGTGAAGGATCATGCAGAACAGTTCTGAATCCGACAGGATCTATGTGAAGGATTCTGCAGGACCCTGCAGGATTTGTATGCAGGATCCTGCAGGATTTATGTGCAGGATCCTGTAGGATTTATGTGCAGGATCCTGTAGTATCCTTGTATCAATATCTCACACAGAATCCTGCAGGATCCTTCAAGACGCTGTCCTGCACAATTGTGCAGGACAATCCTGTAGGATTTTTCCACTAGGGTAGGAGCTTTGTATCGATCAGGAACCTTGCCACATTCTCAGCAACTGGAGCTCGATAAGGTGATTTGTGAGGAAATCAGTAGAAACTTTCAGAGGAAATGCCTTATTCTTGGTGACTTTAATCTAAAAGGATATGAAAATGTTGGTGTTGCTCCCAATCATGTAAACTGTTTAGGAAATTCCTTGAAGAGGACTTGTTCTTACACCAGTTTGTAACGGAACCAACCAGGCAGGGCTCATTCTTGGACCTTGTCTTCTCAGATTTAAGTGATTTTGTTCAAGACTTGACTGTAGGAGAAACTCTGGGAAGAAGTGACCATAACATAGTGAGATTCAAGGCACAAATAGCAGGGACAATCAAGGATAATTTGGAAAAGATTCCAAATTTTAACAGGGCAGACTTTGACTGCATGAGACAGGCTTTAAGTGCCATAAAATGGGAAGACGAATTCTTTGATTTAAATGCCTGTGAAATGTGGGAAAAGTTCAAATCTTACTTGGGGCAAATTCAGATTAGACAGGCCCCCAAAAGCAAAGGCGCAAAAGAAGGGTAGGAAAGCCAGCATGGCTTACACCAGATTTGAGGAAAGCAATTATATATATTGCTAAGAAAGAAGCATTTAAAGTATTTAAGGAAGCTTCAAATATCGTAAATCTAAGGTCGTATCAAAAAGCTAGAGATGCTGTGAAGCAGAAAACCAGAGCAGCAAAGCGAGCAAAAGAATTGGATTTGGCTAGGAACTGTAATGGGGACAGTAAAAAGTTCTGTAGTTTCTACAAGCTAAGTAAAGTCTCAAGCACAATTAGTCCACTGGAAATAAATGGGACTATATTGAGTGAAGATGGTGAGATGGTTGAAGAGCTGAGCAAGCAGTTTGAATCAGTGTTTACAGTGGAGGATGTGACTAATCTGCCAACCGTGAACCACAGTTCAGTGACAGGTGATCAGATACACGATGTTGATTTCATTGATAGTGATGTTGTTTTCAATTATATCGGAAAAAATAAAGTCAAACAAGGCAGCAGGACCTGATGGAATTTATGCTAGGGTATTGCGGGAAGCTGAAAAGGAACTGGCAATTCCACTTAGTATAGTATTTTGTAGATCAGTTTCACAAAATGAAATTCCAACAGATTGGAAAAGGGCAAATGTAGTTCCTATTTTCAAGAAAGGAGAAAGAGGGGAAGTTGAAAACTATAGGCCAGTAAGCCTCACATCCCTAGTCTGCAAGGTACTCGAATCAATTATCAAGGATAGAATAGTTAGTTTTCTGGAAGGAAACAGATGGATTCAAGATACTCAACATGGGTTTAGAAAAGGGCGATCGTGCCTCACAAATCTCTTGGACTTTGTGAATTTTGCTACAGAACAATTTGATCAGGGAAATCAGGTTGATGTAGCATATCTTGACTTTAGTAAGGCCTTTGACAAGGTACCCCGTAAAAGGTTAATAATGTAGCTGCAGGTCCATGGTATTGCAGGTAGCATCCTAAAATGGATAGAGGTGTGGCTTTCAGACAGACAGCAGAGAGTGATGCTAAATGGTACAAAGTCAGCATGGCAAAAGGTTCTTAGTGGAGTCCCCCATGGGTCGGTACTGGGGCCACTATTGTTCATTATATATGTGAATAGCATTGAATGTGGCCTAAGCAGTAAGGTTTTGAAATTTGCAGATGATTTGAAGATCTTTAGGGCAATAACAGGGCACAATGAGCAGGTTTTGCTGCAGAAAGATTTAGACGAGCTTGTGAAGTGGTCCGAAAAATGGCAAATGAAGTTTAATTTTGATAAGTGCAAAGTCATGCATGTAGGTAGGCAGCATATGAAGGCTCCATACTTGATGGGTGGCCAAGTACTATCTGTGACTCAGCAGGAGAAGGACTTAGGTGTTATTTTGAACACAAAATTGGGGGCATCAGAACAGACCAAAGAAGCCAGGAAGAAGGCACCAAGAATGCTTGGGGCAATACAGAGGAACGTTTCATACAAAAGTGAGGAGGTCATCAGGAAGCTTTACTGTGCATATGTCAGGCCACATTTGGAATACTGTGTCCAAGCTTGGTCCCCTGGTTATGAGAAAGATTGTTGGCTTTTAGAGAGAGTACAAAAGAGGCAACAAAAATGGTTAATGGTATAGGCAACCTGGCATATGAAGAAAGATTGAAGAAATTGGATATGTTTTCACTTAGATATAGAAGGCTGAGAGGAGATCCCATCGAGGTTTTTAAATTTGTTCATGGTCAGGAGCAGGGATATCTCAGGGAAATGTTTGAATTTAACAGAAATGATGCAATTAGGAGTCATCAATTCAAAATTAAAGTTAATCACAGCAGGACAAGGTTAAGACAGTCTTTCTTCACCAACAGGGTAGTAGAACACTGGAACCAGCTGCCAGGAACCATTGTCAGTAGCAACACACTGAACATCTTTAAAAACGGCATAGACAATCATTATAAGAATAGGGGGCTTGTTTTTCTGTATTCCAAGGAGGGTTGATCGACAGATTTGGTGGGCAACTGGTTCATTGTCCAAAGTGCAATCAAGAAGGGCCCTTGTGGCTCATAGTTGCACTGATCTTTTATGTCTTTATGTCTTTATGCAATACCATGGACCTGAAGCTGCATCATTAACCGTTTATGGGGTACCTTGTCAAAGGCCTTACTAAAGTCAAGATATGCTACATCAACCTGATTTCCCTGATCAAATTGTTCTGTAGCAAAATTCAAAAAGTCCAGGAGATTGGTGAGACAAGGTCGCCCTTTTCTAAACCCATGTTAAGTATCTTAGATCAGTCTGTTTCCTTCCTGAAAACTAACTATTCTATCCTTGATAATTGATTCGAGTACCTTGCAGACTAGGGATGTGAGGCTTACTGGCCTATAGTTTTCAACTTTCCCTCTTTCTCCTTTCTTGAAAATAGGAACTGCATTTACCCTTTTCCAATCTTTTGGAGTTTCATTTTGTGAAACTGATCCACAAAATATTATACTAAGTGGAATTGCCGGTTCCTTTTCAGCTTCCTGCAATGCCCTAGCATAAATTCCATCAGGTCCTGCTGCCTTTTTTGGCTATATTTTCCTGATATAATTGAAAAAACATCACTATCAATGAAATCAACATCGTGTATCTGATCACCTGTCACTGAACCGTGGTTCACGGTTGGCAGATTAGTCACATCCTCCAATGTAAACACTGATTTAAACTGCTTGCTCAGCTCCTCAACCATCTCACCATCCTCACTCAACATAGTCCCATTTACTTCCAGTGGACCAATTGTGCTTGAAACTTTGCTTAGCTTGTAGAAACTAAAGAACGTTTTACTGTCCCCATTACAGTTCCTAGCCAAATCCAATTATTTTGTTCGCTTTGCTGCTCTGGTTGTCTGCTTCACAGCATCTCTAGGTTTTTGATATGACCTTAGATTTACGATATTTGAAGCTTCCTTAAATACTCTAAATGCATCTTTCTTAGCCTTAATTGCCTTCATCAAATCTGGTGTAAGCCATGCTGGCTTTCCTACCCTTCTTTTGCGCCTTTGCTTTTGGGGAAATGTCTAACCTGAATTTCCCTCAAGTAAGATTTGAACTTGGACCATAACGTACGGCGATAAAAACGAATATGAATCTGCACGTCAACGACTTTCTTCAGCCGTTGGCGCTCTCCGAGAGGAGAAAAGGGCTTTCCTTTCCGCAGAAAATTCCCTCTCCACCTGCCGATCAATATTCCAAGATCTGCTCTATGGTATCTTGTCATTGCAGTGTGATGTGTCCTGATCTCATAAGTGTTCAGTGCATGTGCTTTCTTTCTTCAAGTCTGATGGGGTGCCCTGCCACGATCAAAATTAATGGGCCCGCCTCTGCCAACAACAGCTGAGGCCTGGAACCCTGACAAAGTCCGGGTCGCACCTGCTGCTCTAAGACTCATCCATGCGGCTATTACGCGTGACTCACGCTTGTGTTGCTCGATCACTCGTGTTGCGTGAGATCGGTGGAATGGTGTGGATGTACTGAGGTAGATAGTGCCTTTGGAACTCGCGATGTAGTCTTGATTGGTTGTTTTTCGGTGTAATTTTTTCCTCTCTCACACAATCTTGTATACACAGGCAGGGGTGTCGATTTTTGAAAAACATTGGGGGGGGCCGAAGTGCCAAAACACTAGACCCCCCCCAAACAAAAAAACTCATCGGATCTAGCCCACTATATTTTCCGATCTCAGAAATTCTGATTTCTTATTCGACGATGTGTATGTTTATGTTTATTCAGCATCCTCACCGACGGGGAAAATCGCCCAATAACTGGTGAAGTCACATAATTAAAAGAGCAGTGCTCAGTACATTTCAACATAACAACTCTTGGTTGGTCATTGGTTCTACGACACGTCGACCGTTGTGTCATATAGCGTCGCCAATCTCTCACGCCGATTGGTCGCGGGCGAAGAGTAGCGACAGGTGAGACTCGAACTCACCAACATAACAACTCTGAGTAATAGCATGCGACTGCAGTGCCATATAATAGGCTCGGATCTATCGTCACCGTCACCGTCACTGTTACCCTCCTCCTCACTCCACACACCAACAAACACACACCGGCTTAAATAAAAATACTTCAGAGATCAGATGCAGGCTAAAACACACCGGCATTGATGAAGCATCAGAGCACAGCAGACCTGAACGGTAATGATGATGGGTGAAAGTATTTCCTTGGTGCCTAACGTTAGGGAGGGGAATTTTTCCATTTAGTACGCCACTGCGGCTGCTCAACGTGTTTTTTTCCGCAGATTGCACGATCGAGAGTAGAAAGGCCCTTCGGATAATTTTCTTTCGGGACCCATTCTTAATTTTCCGGTGCTCTGGTCGATTCGATGGAGTCTCCTTGTGGTTTTTGTGGTGAAGTCTATTTTATAAGCCCCCTGCAGGCTATTTTTGGAACCCGATACGATTTTTCTGGCTCTCGGTGCGTTTTTTCCGGTGCCCAAACAGGTTTCTTTTCCGGCGTCCGACGACTTCTTATTTTGTGGATCCTTGACGCAATTTTTCCGTCCGCAAGGTGACATTCCGGGTATATATTGGTACTTGGGAAGCCAGCTGCAACTTGTGGGGCTCCGGCACGACGTTTTGGCCCCAGTGAGATTTTCAAGAGAAGCGGCGTGAATTTGTTTTTGTCTAAGTGCGATTTTTGGGGCCCCGTCGTCACTTGTTGGGATCCCTTGCGGTGGCTACGACACGTTTGTGGGGGCCCAACAAGTTGTGTGGGCTTTTGGAGCTATTGTTGAGATCCCAGACTGATTTTCCGTGTCCGGACTGTTTTTCATTCACCCGGCTTCATTTGTTGGGTGATCTCAACGAGACTTTTAGAGCCCCCCGTGGGACCTATCAGGCCTCTGGCGTGATTTTCAGGGGCCCGGGTGATAATTCTTAATACCCCAGTCTCGGCGTGATTTTCAGGAGGCCCCGGCCCGACCGTTTGTGGCCCCCGTCGTGATTTTCTTGAATCCCGGCACGACTTGTTTGCGGCTCCAACGTGATTTTCAGGGGCCCAGGTGCAAACTTTTGAGGCCCCAGCGTCATTATCGGGGCCCCTGCGCTACGTTTGGGGGCCCCGAATGTGATTTTTCTGAGCCCCGGTGCGATTTTTGGTCGACCGAGTGAAATTCTTAGGGAGCATAGCGCATTTTTTTCCTAAGCTCGGTGGACTCTTGGGGGCCCCACAACCTATCAGGACGGGGGGTGTGGGAACTTCCCACAATTCCCCCTCCCCATTCGGTATGTCACTGTGCCATGCAATGATGCAACATAAGAATCCAGGAATAGTTCATCTGTTTCATCACACATGTGATTTCAACTCCCCACTTATCCAGACAGTTGAAGGAAAGTCAAACATCTGCTACATGGATCAGCAAGGATGGATTGTAAGGCAACATGGATACCATGGAATTCCGGTCAGAGTAGTTATGCTACAATACATACCTTCTTCAACACACTGCTTTGGAGAAGGATGAGCTCCTGAAGTTTGGTCAGGGTTGGAGTTGGAGGTGGTTGGAGCAACACTGTGAAGGACATAACATATGGTTCAAGAGACTTGTTTCCATTAACAATACAGGGGATGAAGTAACATTTTCATTGACTTCTATGGTTTTCATTGGCTTCATTGACTTCTATGGTGTCCTGAGTAAGCAGGACAATCGAGATGGGTTTCTGTTATATGCATTTTTTTTTTTTTTTAATAAGTTTCATCCGAGTTCTTGTTGGGCTGGCTTTATGAACCAGGGTCGGATTGCTAAGCAGAGCTTCTTGCTTGAACCCTGGCCCCACCACCCGATCCATTAATTCAAGTTAAACGGCAGAATTTTGACCGAAAGTTTAACGTGCCGTCAATGCACCGACACAGCCGCCGGTATAAACAATGTTATAATGTAGCTTTTATACCCCAATGAGAATGGTATGGATTCACTCATCAGTGAATTTGCAAACATACTGATGTAACAGTTAACACCAATGCAGGGAGCTATGTGATCAACATGGTCTGTGCCCTAAAGCCCAAATAACCTAGTAACAATGCAGGGAATCTGCTGCATAACAGTTTGACAATAAATTAGCCATGATATATGGCATCATACTTCCCATGCTATTTACAATAGTGAGCTATATTTTGTGTACAAACATCAGGACATTAGAAATGTTAATTAACGTTACACACATCAGTTCCTAACAAGTGTCAGCAATACATTTCCTTCATGTGCTTTAAACATGATTCAAGAAAGCACTGTCATCGAGTTTAAACTTGCAAAAGAGTGGGCCGCCTGGCATTTTGAGTGCTATTTGAGTGAATTTGCTGTCTTGTTAGTGAACTGACCACTTATTGAGATATATGTACTTTAACTTTGCCTACTTCCATCATGAAAATTTGTCATCTTCCAATTAATCAGAAATCATCAGAATAACTTCTTGTCTACAAACCGGTGTATGCATTTCTATGAACTTCTCATATTTATTAACACAAATGATGTAGATCTGATCTGCAAATTTATAACTCAGAAAATGTTATCAGCACAGGATTCCATTCCTGAAAATATTGTACTTTCAAAATGTTATTGTTCTTTGTGAACCAATAAGTGCAATGCTCTCATGCAGCATGCAGATGGAGGTTCATCACGTACACCAGGTAGCAAAAAAGAGATATTGTTGCAGTCTAAGGTAACCACAAGACATGTTTTACACCCATTTTTACCTCCACGAATCATTCAAAGGAGCTAGGTTTTGTCTAAAACCTCCCCCCGACGAGGCACCACCTTTACGTGGTGGGGGGATTGAGTGCCCTAAGGACCCGGAATCCCAGTCCATCGGTGAGCCGGCGAGGGGTCAGACTAGGAGTGCCTCACTCGTCCTTCCATCCCTACGCTCCCATTCCAATGCCCATCTCATCTCAACATCCATGTCCCTCACCTGGCCCTGCAACACCAACTCTCCCTATCATGAGCAGGTAGGACAACTTCCCCGGTCCTGCCCACCAGCTCAGTTTTACCGGGGTAGCCGCGCCCCCTCGGCCCGCCCCCCGGGGTTGACGGAGTCCTGGAGGTTGAGGTCCCCCGTCGCACGGTGCAAGTTGTGACGGGGGACCAACACGCCTCTTTGGTCCTAATATCCCGGAGGGGCGGGCGGGCCCGTGGGGCCTCACGCGGGCCAAGTGGCTGGTCGCCTCGGGCCGGGGGCCTGGGGTTCTCCCCAGTGTCTACCGGCCCGGCCGGCTGGGGTCAAGTGGTGGGCGGCGCTGGGTCCCGGTCGGGGTGGTGAGTCTCTCTCTCCCGACCGGGCGAAGGCGCCGCCTGCCCCGTATAACTCCTCGGGCGCCTGGCGTCCTCCCGTTCGCGGGGCCCAGGCGTCCCCCTGTTGGGCCCCTGTGTGGTGGGGCGCCCGAGGAGTCGAAAACAAGCACACTCCATGGCATCCTCTAACCGAAAAAAACCCTCCTGGTCCCTCTAGTAGGGGCCAGACCTTTCTTCCACGCACCACCGGTGGAAGAATGCCCAACCCGGAGAGCAGCAGAACCATTGCCCCCAATGCCCCTCGTATCCTCATCATCCGAGGACTGACAAGGAATCTTGCGTCGCTGTCACCTTTCCAGAGACGTGATGGATGTGACAGACTTGGTAGAATTGTACGTTGTGAGAAGCTGAAGGATGGAGCGTTGGAGGTAGAGTTTGCGGTGGCACAGGAAGCGGAGAGGGCGCTGACGAGCTCTGAGTTCGTGTATGGTGTGCGAAACGGTGGGAGGAAAATCGATGAAACTATCCAAATTAAGGTTGAACCACATCAAACCAAAAATACATCGCGCGGAATCATAAATTGTTACGACCTGAAGGACGTATCGGAGGACGAAATAGTGGATGGGCTGTCTGAGTTTGGCGTGGTAGGAGCGAGAAAAATGAGGACTAGACGAGGTGCCGATCTGATTACCACGAACAATGTTGTCTTAACTTTCAACTCAACCGACTTGCCTTCTGAGATTCGGGTGGGTTACATCCGGGTCAAGGTGCGACTTTTTCTCCCTAATCCCATGCGCTGCTTTAAGTGCCAAAGATATGGCCACACAAACCAATTTTGTCGCAACCGCCCAGTGTGTGGCAAGTGTGCTTCCGCCGACCATACAGACGAGCAGTGTACCACCGAGATACCCTTCTGTGTGAACTGTGGCAGAGGACAGGACCCCCATACTTCGTTCAACCGCTCCTGTCCTAGCTACTCGAAAGAAAAAGAAATTATCTCCATCAAGCACTTGCAAAAAGTTACTTTTCGCGAAGCTCGGGACTTATATGAAAACTCTCACCCTAAAGCATCGTACGCCTCGAAAGTTAAACATACATCAGTCCAACAACAGGCTCCGACATACAACACTGAACATCTGATCGCACAGCTGAGTGCTCTTCTCCGCTCCCTAGGCGTACTTGTCCCCTCCCCGACGAGGCAATCACAGCTTGCACCCCCTTCCGAATGCGCAGAACTCGATATTTCACCACCACGGACCCCTCAAGTGATTGTTCCGAAGCCAGCCGCAGAACGAGCTCGGGAGACGACCGGGGTCCCACCCTCCACGAGTGGATGCCCCGCTCGCCCATCTGAGGCCCCTTCCAGATCATCCCTCGAGGGTGGGGAGTGGACTCTGGTCCAACGTTCCAAGGGGCCTCCTCGGTCCCTTGAACCCAATCCGAGGTCCTCCCCACTCACCTCACCATCTACCCCGAAATCCCCATCTCCCATGTCCCGTCCAACCTCCAACGTCCCCTCGCCTCCCACATCCCCCAGCACCATCCCCAAATCCCTCCTCTCCACTTCCTCCCTACCTGAACCTTCTTCCCTTCCCGTGAGCCAGGCCTCCCCCACACCCTCGACTTCCACTTCCGCACCTACATCTCCGTCCCGACGACCAATCAAAATCCCGGATACCAACCTCCACTACCAAGAAGCCGAGAGACGCGCCCGCGAGGCAAAGCGAGCGCGGCTTGTTCAGACGGAAAGGGCCCGGGAGAAGAGTCACCAAGGAGCTGAGAATGCTCCTCCTCGGAGGCCGGCCACCCCATCGCCACGACGGCGAGTGGAGGGACCGGCTCCATTTGTTAGTGAGATGGGCCCTCCCCCGCCCCCGCCCCGTCTCGGGCCCCAGAAGCGAGGTCTACCAATATCAGGCTCTCCACCAGGGGATGGGTCACCAAGTTCCCGCCCGAGGACTCAGTCCTTAGGGCCGGGTCGGGCTGAAACTCCCGGCTTGCCAGCGGTTCCCTCTCTCGGGAGGAGGACGGAGCCAGCGCTTTAATTGTTTTATTTGCATGTATCATAACCACTCTTAGTTCTCGCACCATAGTTAACTCTGACATTACAGTCAAACAGCGCCACACCCTGCTACTTCCCCTACGCAAGCGGCTGTCACCTTAGACACCATCGCCGCCAGGCGGAGGAAACCCAAGATCTCGGCAGAGATCGGTCACGGATCCAGGGACCACAGAAGGAGAAGCTGGGAACTAGCGATAGTTAGATTGTCTAAGTCACCCAGTTTTTTAGCTTACAACTCGCAATTTTATACTCCTGACGTATGAGTTTTATACTCCAATGGAACTGTAGAGGTTTGAGAACCAGCTTCCACGACCTCCAAACCATTTTACACACCCGAGTACCATTAGTAGTATGTCTCCAAGAGACTAAGCTGTCGCCAGGTGCACACTTTCAAATAAAAAACTACACAGTGTTGCGTAGGGATATTACTCCTCGCACGGTGGCCCATGGCGGTGTGCTCATTGCTGTGCACCATTCTGTAGCATTCACACATGTACCTCTCTCCTCAAATATTCAAGGTGTCTCTGCTCGTGTGATAATAGACCACCGTGCTATTACCATATGCAGCCTATACCTTCCGCCGGGCGGACCGTTTCCACTTGCAGATCTATCCGAAACTATGGCTCAGCTCACCCCACCGGTGATTGTGTGTGGCGATTTTAATGCTCACCACTCTCTTTGGGGCTCAACCATGATTACAAGCCGTGGGCGTGCAATGGAGCGTTTTATACGCGATTTTCCCCTATGCATTCTTAACACGGGAACAGCAACACATTTCACATTACCAACTGGGCAAACCTCCGTACTGGACCTCACCCTCTGTAGTCCAGAAATTGCACCTTTACTAGAATGGTCTGTAGACGATGACCCACACAACAGCGACCATTTCCCCGTTTACTCACATTTCGTTGGTCGTGTTACGGTTGGTCGACGACCTTCAAAGTGGCTATTCCATCGAGCCGACTGGGAGGCCTTCCAAGCTAACCTTCAAAGCACCCTCCGCGACCACTCGGATGAACCCGTCATCTCCGTGGAAACATTCACTTCGGCAACTGTGCAGAGTGCCCAGCGGCACATCCCTCGATCATCGGGAACGTCAATTCGTGTACCAGTCCCATGGTGGTCCGATAAGTGTCGAGAGGCTATCCGTGCTAGGAAGAGGGCATTTCGTATATTTAATAATAATAGCTGCACATATAATTTAATAGCTTTTCGCAAAGCACGAGCGCTCGCCAGACGCACTATCGCCGAGGCGAAACGAGACTCGTGGAAATCCTACGTAAACACGTTAAATCGCTCCACGTCACTGTCTACTGTATGGTCCCGCATTAAACGTTTCTCTGGAAAACACGCCTCAGTCCCTCTTCCTGTCCTGCACATGGCAGGTCAGGACATCATCGACCCGGGAGAAGTGGCTGACGAGATAGGACGGGCTTTGTCCGCACGCTCGGAAAATACAAGTAACGAGCGTTTTTTGGTACATAAGGATCGGTGCGAGGCAAGTCCTCTTGACTTCTCCACCACAGACGTTTTGCAGTATAATATATCATTTTCAATTTCCGAACTAACTGCAGCAATCGGTACACTCAAGAGTGTGGCAGAGGGTCCGGACACTCTGCACAACGATATTATAAAACGTTTACCAGCTGCTGCTTTAGAAACACTTTTGAAAACCTTAAATGGAATGTGGACATCAGGCACATTTCCACCCTCGTGGCGGGAGGCAATTATAGTGCCCATACGTAAACCAAATAAATCTGGCAGTGACCCACTACACTACCGTCCCATCTCGCTGACTTGCTCCCTGTGTAAACTGTTCGAAAAAATGGTGAATGTTCGATTGATGTGGTTTTTAGAACATAACAATCTCCTTACTGTGATACAGAGTGGCTTCCGAAAACACCGTAGCACACTTGACCACATTCTAACACTAGACTCCGTTGTGCGCTATGGGTTCATGAAACGCCACCATACAGCTGTAATATTTTTTGACATTGCCGGCGCATATGACACGGCGTGGCGTCACGGTATTCTGATGAAGCTCCACAATATGGGCGTCAGAGGCTCCATGGGTGTCTTCTTGTCCAATTTTTATCTTCCAGAACGTTTCGCGTCAGAATAGGAAACTCCCTATCTGGCACTTTTTCACAAGTCAACGGAGTCCCGCAGGGGAGCGTACTGAGCGTAGCATTGTTTGCCATTTCTATCAACGACGTGGGTACCTCGCTGCCGACTTCCGTAGGGAAAGCGCTTTTCGTTGATGATTTCGCCATATGGTTCTCTTCACGCTCGGTGCACACGGTCGAGAGACAACTCCAGATGGCTGTCCAGAAGGTGCAGGGCTGGTGCAACAAAACCGGTTTCGCTATGTCTACATCGAAAACCACCGCTGTCCACTTCTGCCGCAAACGCTCTTGTAATGACCCCATGATTATGCTGCACGGACGCCCTATCCCATTCAAGCCAGCCGCCAAGTTCCTAGGTATATGGATGGACCGCCGACTAACATACAGCACTCACATCAATGATCTTGTACAAAAATGTGCCAAACGACTTCAGGTGATGAGCACTGTCTCCAGATGCTCGTATGGAGCGGACAGGTCTATCTTACTTCTTATGTACCGATCGCTAGTACGCTCTAAAATTGACTATGGATGTTTTATTTATGACGGAGCGTGTGTCACAACGAAACGCCGTCTGGACGTCATACACAATACAGCCCTTCGTGTTGCTACTGGAGCTTTCCGTACTTCTCCAGCCGGTAGTCTAATGGCCGAGACCGATGAACCCCCCCCTTGCGTTACGCCGTATGCTAATGGGAGCTAGATATGCTTGTAAGGTCGCACAGAACCGGAAACATCCAGCATATAAATGGATATTTTCGAAGTCATTACTGCCACGTCGGTCAACCAGCAATCAGCGTGGCTTGCCTTTTTCTTGGCGCATGGCTTCTATCTTCCGTAAATGCAATATTAGACCAAGCTCTATGACACGTGCTTTCACCTCGAGCATCCCCCCTTGGAAGGATGTCCCAGTGCAGACTGACCTCACTTTGTCCCATTCAAAGAAGGTAAATGTAACCTCCGAAGAATTCCGCATGCTTGCGTTAGAAAAACTACACCAGTACCGTGAGTTCTCCCGCATCTACACAGACGGCTCAAAGTCTCCTTCCGGCGTGGGATGCGCGTATGTTGGTCGACGTGGTATTGGTTCCTTCTGTTTACCGAAGCAGGCGTCAATATTTACCGCTGAACTTTACGCCATTTTGCAATCTCTTTATCATATTCAGTATCACCAGTCCATAAATCACGTCGTTTTTACTGACTCCCTGAGTAGTCTCTGTGCAATGAAGTCTTTTAACCCGGATAACAGGCTTGTGCACAGGATTCTTTGCGTCGTCAAATCCCTAACTACTATCGGAAAAAACGTCGTATTCTGCTGGATCCCCAGCCATGTTGGACTCGCAGGTAATGAAGCTGCCGATATAACCGCTAAGCACGCGATCAGTAATGGCCGTGAAGTTCGTCTGCGTCTTCCTCCAAGTGATATATACCCCTCCATTCATCACATATACGGTCCGAATGGCAACGAACCTGGAACTCCAAACCTAGTAAGTTGAGGGTTATAAAGCCGGTACTGGGTATATGGCAGTCCTCACACCGGACCTCGCGACGGGAGGAAGTAACGCTCTGCCGATTGAGGATTGGCCATACATTCGCAACACATAGCTATATACTGACCGGTGATGACCAACCTTTATGCCCACGCTGTTCGGACCCGCTTACTGTGTATCATGTTTTAGTAGATTGTGTACTACTGGACCCTCTCCGACGCCATATTTTAGGACGAGTAAACATCGACACTTTACGAATGTTACTAAACAATGACTCTGAGGTTGTATCGTCTGGATACATTTTTACTTTTCTTCAACAAGCACGTTTTGATGTAGTATATCGCCGCCCCTGAAGACTATTAATTACTGACTACTATAGGAGCATAATAGATTAACTATCAACACAGTTATGGGCGCAAAATGACCTTTGCAGTCGACGCGCCCCTAAACACCAATTCATCATCATCAAAGGGCACTAAGAACAGTGGAATGAAAATGTTAATAAAAGTAAACTAAAAACAGCTCTTCTTGAAGACAAACGTGGTAGTTATGTGATATTAACATGGAAACCCTGAGCACAAATCAGAAAAAAGATGGAATGGACTTTTTCAAGCTTACCTGCCAACTTCTTCAACTACTGTTCTTTTGGGAATTAAATATCAGCAAGCTATTTATTCACTATCTAAAATCACACCAATCCGCAGATACATCAGAAGGTGCGATACATCAGAATGTGCGAAGTACAAAAAACGAATCAGTACGACGTCACATGAGATTGGCCTCCGGATTAAACACTGCGCGCAATTGCACCACAGATGTCTTACCTCCGTCACATTTGTCACTGTAACCTCAAATTTAGACTTCAGGCGCTGGAATTTCTGTAACTGGAATTTTTTCTTTGCATGTTACGATTTTGGATGTTCTGAGGAACGCCCATCACGATGTGTGACATTTAATGCGCGCTAGTGTCTATCGATACAAATCGACGCCCCTGCTTTGGATAAAAAAATAGAAACAAAAATTAAGCAACATATATTCTGAAAATGTTCTAAATTGAACAACCGAACCCAACTTACCCGAACCTAATGTCAGCTGCTTTTGAAGGAAAACTTCCAGTTTTATTTTATTTTTGAAAATGATTGAACAATTTTTCCAAGGTAAACAACTAAACTAGCCTAACCTAGCTAAATCGGTATTATTGTGCTTTAAGGTGGTAACAAGACAAGTTTTTACACACATTTGCCTCCATATAGCAAGCAAATGGGTTAGGTTCGGTTAAGTTAGGTTAGTTTAGGCTTTTCAAGTTGGAAAACTTTTTGAAAAAATTCAAAAAACGTTTCCCCAAAAAATTGCAAATTATTTGGTAACCTTGCGTCTAAGGTGTTCTTTTTTTCCTTTAAAACAAAGAAAAATATGCAGAATACCATGTTTATGAAGGTGACTAAGATGATTGGACCCACGTATTTGTTGTGCTTACTTTTCAGGTTGTGAGCAAAATAATGCCAAAAAGGCTTTGAGTTCGGTAACATCGCATAAGCATATTTTTTTTCATGCAACAAAACCTAACCTAGCCTATCCTAACCTATCTTTTGAGAACAAAAATTAAACTAAATTAAAATTTCACTTACTTTATTTTCTGAAAATTATCAACCTTAAAAAAGAAACCTAACCGAGCCTAACCTAACCTAAGCTGATTTTGAATACAAAATTATATTTTTTTGTGAACATGGTTGTACTTTTTTTTCGGAAGCTTTTGGGTATTATTGTGCTTTAAGGTAGGAACAAGAAAAGTGTATGGGCGCTGTATGACCAACGCAGTCAATGCGCCAGTAAACCCAAATAACCAACCAACCAACCCAGAAAGATGTAAGCTGTACTTCCACAGTGGAGGGAATTCCAGCTGTTTTGTTTGTTTTTGCACACAATTTTAAATTTTTCAGCAAAAGGTGGAGAGTCAGTCCACTATCTAATCCAAATCTGTTTCTATTCAGTACAAAATGTGCTGGTTAACATCAATGTTTTTACTTAGCATGGTGTTTTTCATTTTTTCCCTTTAGCTTTCTTATCAGCATAAAATAGCATAGGTTATTGGGGGGGGGCCCAAATCAACATTGGGGGGCGGGGGGGAGGCAAGATCAACATTGGTGGGGCCCCCACAAAAGGATACAAATCGACGCCCCTGCATACATGCATGATTTTGCACTTATCAAAATTTAATTTCATCTGCCATTTTTGGACCACTTCACAAGCTCTTCTAAGTCTTTCTGCAGCATGTACCTAGGTGCCTAGGTACCAGGCAAATATCAAACTGATAGTGTGATGAGTGGGCTGTTGAGGTTAATTATAGTTTGTATATCCACACTCTCAATGATAACTGATTGTTGTTCACGGGACTGCATTGTATGCAAGTTTGACAATGACAATTGGTTTTTGTGCACACCATTTTGAATTTTGTAGCAAAAGGTGGAGAGTCAGTCCACTATCTAACCCGAATCTGTTTTTTCAATTGCAAAATGTGCTGGTTAACATCAACTACATTTTCTATGTACCTAGCATGGTGTTTTCTTCTTTTTTTTTCTTCAACTTTTTATGAGCATAAAAATAGCATATGTTATTGGGGGGGGCCAAATCAACATTGGGGGGGCCAAGATCAACACTGGTGTGGCCCTGGCCCCCACAAAAGGATACAAATCGACGCCCTTGCCATCTAGACATTAGGGGGATGTCCCCATCCTAGCCCCGCCTTCAGCGCCTAAAATATAACACAAACTATAACGTAAAATTCCCTTTATGTAAACGTCCACATGCCTGCACCTTGATCGCAAACACCCGCTTTTATAGGCAGACATGTAACGTACTCGCTTCAAAAAAGGTGGCGCAAATGACCTCTGTGGTCCGGTACGCCTGAAAAAGTCACTCCCCATGCAGTTAAATTGAAACTTGTCTCATGCTACCAATTTCTGTAATATACGAATAAAAACCTGTGACGTCATCAAGGTTTGAATGCGGCTTTGGTGTACCTGTTAAAATAATGGTATTCTTGCGGCGTTTAATAATGGTGTTTTTGCGGCGTACGAGACATTGGGCTTGTCAAGGCTATTTCTCTTGTATAGCATTGGTCGTGGATGACTAAGGTTTGCTTAAAAGTCATGTGAGCCATAGCTTTCTTTTTATTCTTTCAGGAATACCAATTATATTGCAGTGGCCATGCAGCTTCTTGCTGAGTTTTCTCTGTCATGGCATAAGCTGGCAGATTTGCCCACACATGGCTCTCGTTTTCCCCATATCAATATTGAATGCATGCATTGTTATTGGGCATTTAGGTAGGTACCTAGGTAAATATCAAGCTGATGGTGTGATAGGTGGGCTGCTGAAGATAATTATAGTTTGCATATCCACAATCTCAAGGATGATTGTGTGCTGTTCACTGGACAATGCAAGTTTGACAATGACTGGAAATTAATAATGGATTTTGTCCTGTTTAAGCTCACATGTGTGTGGTTTTGCCATTGGTGGTGTGTACAAACATCAGTATGACAATCCAATTGTTGTTTTGTGGCTTAACATTAAAAAAAGACAATCTGGCTTAAAATGCATCATCAGTGAATCTCAACATTTTATGGCATAAGTTTTCCTTGCACAGTGGAGGGAAATCTAGCTATTTTTTTTTTCTTCACATAATTTTGAATTGTGTAGCAAAAGTTGGATACTCAGTCCACTATCTAATCCGAATTTGTTCTTTTTCAGTACAAAATGTGCTGGTTAACATCAACTAAGTTTTCTATGTACCTAACACAGTGTTTTTCTTCTTTTTTTCCCTTTAGCTTTTTATCAGCATAAAAATAGCATGGGTTATTGGGGGGCCCAAATCAACATTGGGGGGGCCAAGATCAGCATTGGGGGGGCCATGGCCCCCGCAAAAGGATACAAATCGACGCCCCTGTACACAGGCTTAACCCAGATGGGCCCATGTGGCTCTTATTAAGCCTCAATACTTTACGACTCTATCCCATGATATTTTCCGACGATGCCCCATCGAATTTAGAGGTCCGTGAGGTCACACGGGCGCCTTATTTGCTCCCGTATTTTATCAACATATTTCCGGGACGTTTCCACCACAGCGACATATTCGGCGGCACCCCTGGCTAAGCGACAGGACCACTGCTGGGACGTCCAGGGGTCTACTCGCTCGTTTTTCTGTGTACGTTCCATGCCGCCCGGAAGGCAATTATGTTCAAGAATATATGCCTTGTCCCAGGGGTGCCACTTTACATACGTAAATGGGCACTGCCCCCCCCCACACACACCCCAATCATTAGTTTGCCCTCTCCCAATGATTTATTCCCCCTCTCCCAATCAGACATATTCTTAACTATGGGGCCTATGAAGCTGACCATTCAGAAAGCTTGAATGTATCCCTTCCCCGCTCAACGATATTTTTTAGCCGATCCAGAGACACATGCCATCAGAAAGGTCATTTGGCCCCTGAGCCAATGTCACACCCATACCCCGTTCGAAAGATTATATCCTGTTAGCCGTTCGGAGCTGTCCGGACGACCAAGAATCTATCAGACACCCCATGTATTTATTATCTCGAAAGGCCAAGCAGATTCTCTCCCGGACGGGCAGAATATTTTAGTATTTAATTATTGAATATTTTAAGGCACTTGGTAGATGGTTGCGATCATTGCGCTTATCGTTTCTATCAGGTGCATGCTTCAAGGAAGCGTCGCCTGGTATTCGATCAGCGTGGTTACAGGGATATTGTAGCGAAGTCAAGGTCGAAAATCGTTTTTGTCCAGCGTCGTAGTCACATAATGTATATGTATATATGTTCCGCGAATTTGACACAACAACACCTAAGCTGACGCACGGGAAAAACATGGTTGACGCTCTCTCTGAACGCGTGGATAAGGATTCTATCGGACGTCCGGGAGATTTCGGCCACCTATTTTCGTCCGGGAGGCCTGGAACGCACGCTTTATCTCGTTTTCGGGACGGGGAATCGGCCATAATTATTCCCTCTCATATATATATATATATATATATATATATATATAGACACATATATATATATATATATATATATATATATATATATATATATATATATATATATATATATATATATATATATATATATATATATATATAGACACATATATATATATATATATATATATATATATATATATATATATATATATATATATATATAGACACATATATATATATATATATATATATATATATATATATATATATATATATATATAATATATATGCCGCTGAACACGCCGCTACTCCCTTCCACAGCAGCTGATCAATACGTCACAATTCATTTGTGACGAGAACCATTTTGCCGTTCAAGAGTACGGCACATCACGCATAAATCAAATGAAATACATTGACAAGGTAACAACTTCTTTTCGTGTCAGTGAAGTTTTTGTGTCCCCCTCACTCATGGGGTAAACCTTCTGGCACGTTGATAGTCTAGGGTACCTCAGCGTTTGCGATATTTAAAAACCCCGGTTATAAATTCAATGTTTCGAATCCTGCATCTCCGAGCTCTCATCTGCACATCTCTTGACACGCACTTCCAAAGCCAGCATTTCTATATTGTGCGAATTAGTCAACAGACAAATAGCCACGAAGATCAGACATTAATGCGCAGCGTGATATAGCGTTAACAATGTAGCTTCATTTTTGATAGACAGGTGCAACAGTTTCTATCAGAGAACTACATCTCAACAGACGCAGCGGCTTTCAGGCAGAGTCCAGGCGTACCTTAGTGGGGCCAGGGCTGGCCAGGCGGCGGCGAGCCGCCTGAGGGGCGACCGCCCCCGACGACCGTTCGTCCAAGATCGCCCTCCTGCCTCGGGGTACCGTCGCTAGATACTCGCAGACGACACGTCACTGGTCACGTGACTTAGTCCACATCACTACTGCGCTGCATGGCCAGGACGTCGGCACAGGCTAGAACCCTGTGAACTATACACCAAGCGGGTGTGCTGTTCTCTCTGACATCAGACATATGTCAGCTCAGAGTCAGATATCAGAGCCGCCTCTGATGACATCCAGAGACTGGCCTCGCGTGGGAATGGTGCTGAGAGGGCACCCTTTGTGAGGCCCGCGCTGTATCGGGGTCGGACAGTGAGCTGTCAGCATTTCACCGGACGTTGTTCCACAACAATCGGCTGACTGGCAGAGGCTCGGCACTGCAGCCGCTGATCTAGCGACACAGCGCCCGACACTCTAGCGACACAGCGCCCGACACTCTAGCGACACACGACGTTCAATTCACCGCAGCCCATTGACAGCTGGCATAGACATCATAGACACGCCGGTCCATAGGGTTCCCACAATATAATCACTTGCCCTACATCGCCCACTGACGATCACATCACCCACTGGCAACGGCGGCGCGGCGCGCGCCGGGGAGGGGACTGAATGGCTGGGATTTAGATGCCCCAAAACCAACTTTGTAACAATATATGTTCCGCGAATTTGACACAACAACACCTAAGCTGACGCACGGGAAAAACATGGTTGACGCTCTCTCTGAACGCGTGATGAGGATTCTATCGGACGTCCGGGAGATTTCGGCCACCTATTTTCGCCCGGGAGGCCTGGAACGCACGCTTTATCTCGTTTTCGGGACGGGGAATCGGCCATAATTATTCCCTCTCATATATATATATATATGCGGCATATATATATGCCGCCAGTTCAGCGGCATAGATATATATATCTATATATATATATATATATATATATATATATATATATATATATATATATATATATGCCGCTGAACACGCCGCTACTCCCTTCCACAGCAGCTGATCAATACGTCACAATTCATTTGTGACGAGAACCATTTTGCCGTTCAAGAGTACGGCACATCACGCATAAATCAAATGAAATACATTGACAAGGTAACAACTTCTTTTCGCAATAGGCGTGATCTGTGGTAGACGACACCACCATCGTATTTCACGCCATAGGTAACCCTCGCTCAGCACGTGCGATCATGTTCACCGTTTTTGTAGCCATATGACGGGGTTGATCGCGATCAGCCACGTGGTGATGTTTCACAATGCTGCGACCTTATCGCGGATCTCCGTGATGCTCCCACCATGTGACTTGCACTGGATGACGCCGCGACTGCTTGACGAAGGATTCTGACGCTACGGTTTATATATCGGCTGACGCTGCGGGGACAGCGTCTTCGTTCGCTCACTGATGTTGCAACCGTATAACCGTAGCGCTGGCCACTGGCCCTGTGATGGGGTCCCACAACGCTCCCGTCAGGTGCAGTGCGATCACGGAGACATTGGCCGTGCGACGTGTGCTCCCAATCGATTCGGTCCTTGGGCTTGCTCTCACTGACGCCGCGGTCAGAAGACGCTCCCCGACACTACCGACCGTTTGACATGCCCTCAGTGACTATGCATCCGCAACTGACTGTGCGGACGTTAAGCGTACGCCCTGCGACGCTTCACCTGTGGGATGTCAGCGCAACGCTGGTGCAGCCGTGTGATTTCCGCTCACTGGCAATATGGCTGTATGACATGCGTTCACTGAAGCTGGACATGCGTTCACTGAAGCTGGCATCATATGACGGTGCCAAATGATTCTGCAGCCGCATGACACGTGACGGCAGACGCGGAAACCGCATAGCGCACACGGGCTGCACCTGCCGGACACGGTTCAGCTGTATAAGTTAGGTCATAAAGACAAGAAACAGACACAAGACGCAGTACTATTCAGCTTGACACGAGGGATTGTGGAAATAAATATACAATGGAATATCGGATATGGACATAATATCGAACATATGGACATAATCAGCATTGTTCCATGTCAATCACATCTCGCTCTGGAGAGCACATCATGGATGCTGATTGCATCGCTGCCGAAAGTCGGAAGAAAAACGTTTTCTGGAAAGCGAGATGAACGTATGAAACACATAATTATCCTGTCCATTAATATGAAGTAGACAGGTGACCTTCGTTGATATCATACGGCATTTGGAGATTATGCTAAGACACACAAAGACGAATCACAGAGGAACACTGTGGTCTCTTTGAGGATGATCTTAGGGAAGCGGAATAGCTTGTGCATTAAAAAAGTAGGTGAATAAACAAATAAACACTAAAGTACACAACCACATACACTATATATATATATATATATATATATATATATATATATATGATATGAATGAGGGACATGTTACAAAATACGAATTGCGTTGAGATTATATTGATACCATAGAACATTTGGGATTTTGTTAAGGCACACAAAGACGAATCACAGTGGATCGCTGTGGTGTTTCAAAGGGTGGTCTGAACAAGCCCATGGGCAGGTGGCGATAATTATATAACTCTCAGTGATAGCCTAACTCTAGGGATAATCATATAATTACTCCAGAAATAACTTGATCAGTATATGGGCCATATGCCACACATCACAAAACGGTCCACCTCAGGTAGCTAAATGTCAAATTCCCTGGTTACACAATACACATGTTCTGTTTTTATAGTTGTTGTTGTCGTTGTTGTTGTTGCAATAGGTGGCGCCAGTGTCTCACCATATCAATTTAGATGGCATGTTTCCAGGAATGCAATTATCGTTGTTTTAGAAGCATCTACTAATGGGAATTGGAACGAATGAATAAAACAGACGGATGGTAAAGAACGAAGTAGCATTAACGTGCTAACTATTTAGTACGCAAACTACACATGCGGGGTTGGAAAATTGAAATGAATGCTGGCGACTACAGACAAGTGTTATTTTTTATTGTTCTGCCGCAACTGAGATCTCGAGCCAATTACAGCCGGTTCAGCCGGAGGTCGGACAAATGATAGCTTTTTGGGTTTGAGGGCGCTTCGACCAAAAACATATGATTATTTGGAGCGTATCGCCAGCTTAAATGACACAAGCTCACCGTGCTAACATATGTTTCGCTTGATGAGGGTTCAGGGTCATTCAATAACTTTTACCTGTGGAGAAATTGTCTTTTCCAACTCGCTACCCCTCGATGAAGCCAGATTAGATACCTGGGTGGCTGTTGAGCAGAATGTCATACCATTAGTACTATGCTTATGTGATGGATCAATACCTGCGAGGGAATTTTGATCCAAAATAATGGTCGCATGATATAATTTACCAAATATAAGTGCATGCACTTTTGACGAAACCTCACCATTTACTTGAATAAATGAGATATCTATTTGGCCATGGGGTTCAGATAAGATTTCACCACACCAATGGCAGGGGTCCTGCATTCCTGCACAAATGATTTGATACACTTCCGGACAGCGGTCCCCTGTCCCTTATGAGTAGCTTGCAGACTTTCTGTTGATGCCTGTACGCAAGCATTGTGATGAGTTATTTTTGACATCAGCACAAAATAATGAGAAAATTGCTTCCCCTGCCTGCCAAGCGGACTAAGTTAATTTGCATGGTGACGATGGAAATGCCTGATTTAATTTGTTTCGTTTTTATTATTTTTATGCTTAGAACGTTAGTTCGAACTCCTGCTGGAGTGGCTTTATGGACCAGGGCCCTATTGCTAAGCAGAGCTTGTGTGAATCGTGGCTCCACCACCCAAGCCGTGAATTCCAGTTCAGCAGAAAAATTTTGACCGAGAATTTAACATGCCATCATTGCACCGACACGACCACACCAATGGCTCATTCCAGACCTCATCGGGCCGATTCTGGGATAAGTTTAAGTATGGCAAATGTATGCAAGCAAATGGACGTCAGCAAATTAACGTTTGGGCAAAAGTACGTATGACAGATGTACGTAAACAAAGATGTAAGAAAGTCAAATTTTCCCACTATGGGGTGGCTCAAAAGAAAGTCTCTGGAAATTCCTCAGCTGGAGGCAGAGTAACTGGAGAATATTTTACTCAGTGTGCAGGCACTCTGTCTTGCAATACCTTGGCACATAGATGTCTGCCTCTCCGGTGGTTGAGCTTGAGTGAAGTGTGTGAGACTGGTCTGGCTACTAGCTGCTATGAAAAGTGGTTAGTTTGAGTGGGAACCAGAAGTCAAATAACCAGCTTTCTTATGGGTGTGATTCTGTTTGTTTTTATTGATATCTACGTTCATCCCACATTTGTGTCAGAGTACATGTGAAGCCCATCCTATCCAGTATTAATCTGAAGTGCAAAAATGTGTTCAGATATAAAATATTTGAAGAAGTGCCTTAATTCCCACCCTGCCACTCAGAGCAATGCAAGCTGGTATCTTCAAGTACACCAGTCCCCTGGATTAAACACAAATACAGATATCAGATAGACAGTGTAGGTAACAGGAACTGATGACACTGAACTGAAAATGTACCCTAAGCATAATTTATATGCTTAGGGAAGCCACAACATCTGCTAATAGAAGTTTTATCTAGTATGTTATCATGGTTAATCTATTCAGTATATTCATACAACAATGTGCAGAGATTCGAGTGCAATGCAACTTTAAATGCAGCCAGGTCTGTTAAGGTTACAACATCATCAGGTAATTCATGACATGTGGCACAGCATCTGGGGTAAAAATATTTTCCTACAATCCACCGATGCACATCTGTGAGCCAATTTCAGTGAATGTCCACATGTGCTCACCAATGGTGCCAGCACAAATGCCTGCAATATTGATGGCAGGTTGGCCGTGAAAAATCTTCCAACATGTGATAATGTCTGCTTGAATCAGTCTGTATTATTGCAGCTTAAAGAACCACGAGACAAGTTTTGCACACATTTTACCTCCATGAAGCAAAGGGATTATTTATGGTTAAGTTAGGCTTTTGTTGTAAGCTAGACAAATCAAAAAGGAAATACAAAATTGAATCTTTTCTTCACGAATAGTTCAGGCAAATTTTCCGCCAAATTTTTTCTTAAAAAATTTTCCATTCAAAATATAATATGTTTTCTTGCATGCATAGTTAGGCAAGGTTAGGAAAGGTTATGTTACATCTCTTCTTTCTTTTGAACATTACTTTTTGTGGTGCATAACGACCATATATCTCCAGTCAGCATGCTCTACATAGCGTATTCCAGTATACATGGTTGAGGAAATTTGGCATATTGGTTCAGGAATTAGCTTTCTGTACAGGTGGTAGGAGGTTTGAATCTCAGAGTGGCTTCCTTTTTAACCTGATCACAATCATTAATGGTCAGGGTTGTTGGTTAATGTTGCACTTTATATTATTTTGCACTATCATATAAGTTGCCTGATGTACTAACATTTCGGTATGGAACTGAGGAGGGGAAATACTCAATTAAATCCTGTTCATGCAATGAATGTCCATCTTGACCTCAAGAGCAAGCCAAGATAGATTATGGCCAAGCTATCAAGAGTGGATCCACAAATTGTCATGAGGGCATTTGTCTGTAGGGGGCCATTTCTTGGGAGGGGCACCACTACAAAAGCACCTGCAGGGTGCTCTCACTCTCACCAGTTGTCTAGGAAAACTTTTAGAACGTATGATTGTAAAAAGACTGAGCTGGTACTTAGAAACAAATCATGTTATCTCCAATTCAATGCGGCTTTCGTCATGGCCACAGTACAATAGATCATCTCATTCGATTAGAAACCATACGCCTTGGTTATAAAAAAAAACATGAACACACCATTGCAGTATTTTTAGACATTAGTAAAGCGTATGATATGATATACAAACCGGCATTAATTCCAAACTTCTTCACTTCGGTGTCAAAGGAAATTTAGCTCATTATTTGATAGGATTTTTGTCCGGTTCCCGTCATTTTCATCTCCGGTGCAGGTCAGCGATTTCCGAGTTACATCTTATGAAAAATGGACTACCACAGGGAAGCTGTTTATCACCAGTCCTATTCAACATCATCATTAACGATATTTTCACCGACATGCCACCTTAGATATCACACTCTCTTTTTGCAGATGACAGCGCAATTTGGTGCACAAATAAAAATGAAACACATTGCTTATTTAGACTCCAAAACGCACTTGACCGGATGCACCAATGGTCCATCAAATACGGTTTCACATTTTCAGCTCCAAAATCTGCCACAATGATATTCAGCAAATCATCTCCATGCCCAAATCCAGATACACCACTTCACCTCGGAAACACTGACATACATTTTGTAAATTCGTTCAAATTTCTTGGTATTATTTTCGATCGCAAGCTTTCCATGCACCAGCACGTCAAACACATCCAGACCAAATGTTTTCACAGACTCAATTTAATTCGCTGTATTACGTCTTCATGATTCGGATCCGATCGTCACACGCTATTACAATTATACAAATCCTTGGTTCCTCCCATCATAGAATATGGCTCCATAGTTTACGCAAGTGGCGGTACCTCCGCTTTGAAACTTTTGAACACCTTACAAAATAAATTTATTCGCATAGCTCTCGGTGCAATGACCACGTCTCCAATTACTTCTTTACAAATCGAATCAGGAATTCCACCATTAGGTCTCCGAAGAATTGAGCAAACACTCAGATATGCCGCACAAAATTCAATTTTGAGAACACCACCCCACACACGCATCTTTACAAATTCTCCCAAATCTACATCACGAATATTTAGGTCCCGCCGAAAAGCGAACCGGGCTTACCATAGCTTCACGCATTAAAACATTTTCTACACAACTCCAATACAACATTCCACATATTACAGCTCTTTCTTCACCAACTACACCACCGTGGCAGATGGCCGAGAGACATATTTTCTATCTCACCACCACTCCAAAATCACAGATTTGTCCAGAATACGCCAAACAAAAATTCCACCAGTTTCGTTCTCGTTATCACCATGTTCCTTTTGTTTTCACCGACGGATCCAAAGACGCAAATTGCACAGGAAATGCCATTGTTTCCGGTACATACACACAGCAACATCGCTTGCCAAACGGGACCTCCATTTTCATCGCCGAATTACACGCCATTCTCACTGCCCTTTGCTATGTCCGCAACCGTTCAATTTGTCACCCCATGCGCCATGTCGTCATTTGTTCCCACTCAAAATCTGTTCTTCAATCTCTTTCTTCACTTTCCTTTTCGCACCATTGCCATATTTCCATTTATAACACACTTGAAACACTTCATCTGATGGGCATGAAGGTCTGTTTCCTGTGGGTGCCCAGCCACTGTGGCATCCCAGGAAACGAGAAAGCAGATCATTTCGCCAAACAATCATTACAATTACCACACATCACAGAAATCACACCACATTTTGACGCCATCAATTCAACAATACGACAAAACATTCGACATTTTTGGAACCAACAATGGACTGAAACCACAAACCACACACAATTACGTCTCATCAAATCTGTCATCGAAAACTGGACCACATCATACCAAAAAAACAGACAAGAAGAAAAAGTTATATCACGGCTACGCATAGGTCACACTTTTCTCACCCATCGATATATTTACACTGCATCACCACGACCTTCATGCCCATCATGCAACACTCATCTTACCGTTTCACACATTCTCCTACACTGTCAAAAATACCATGAACATCGAAAAACACTTTCCAACTACTGCCGTACACATAACATACCCTTTTCTCTACCCACACTATTAGGAGATACACACCCTTTCTTCATCAATCTACTTTTCACTTTTCTCCGAAAAACCAACTTACTTCAAGAGTTATAAACTGACTGTCATAACATAAATCTTCATCCATTCTACTCACGGCACGAAATGGCCTGAGCAGGCCGAAGTGCCCAACCCAACAAAACTGAAACACCCATAAGAAAGCTGGTTATTTGACTTCTGGTTCCCACTCAAACTAACCACTTTTCATAGCAGCTAGTAGCCAGACCAGTCTCACACACTTCACTCAAGCTCAACCACCGGAGAGGCAGACATCTATGTGCCAAGGTATTGCAAGACAGAGTGCCTGCACACTGAGTAAAATATTATCCAGTTACTCTGCCTCCAGCTGAGGAATTTCCAGAGACTTTCTTTTGAGCCACCCCATGGTGGGAAAATTTGACTTTCTTACATCTGTGTTTACGTACATCTGTCATACGTACTTTTGCGCAAAAGTTCATTTGCTGACGTCCATTTGCTTACATACATCTGCCATACTTAAACTTGTCCCAGAATCGGCCCGATGAGGTCTGGAATGAGCCATTGGTGTGGTCGTGTTGGTGCAATGATGGCATGTTAAATTCTCGGTCAAAATTCTTCTGCTGAACTGGAATTCACGGCTTGGGTGGTGGAGCCACGGTTCACACAAGCTCTGCTTAGCAATAGGGCCCTGGTACATAAAGCCACTCCAGCAGGAGTTCGAACTAACGTTCTAAGCATAAAAATAATAAAACGAAACAAATTAAATCAGGCATTTCCATCGTCACCATGCAAATTAACTTAGTCCGCTTGGCAGGCAGGGGAAGCAATTTTCTCATTATTTTGTGCTGATGTCGAAAAGAACTCATTACAATGCTTGCGTACAGGCATCAACAGAAAGTCTGCAAGCTACTCATAAGGGACGGGACCGCTGTCCGGAAGTGTATCAAATCATTTGTGCAGGAATGCAGGACCCCTGCCATTGGTGTGGTGAAATCGTATCTGAACCCCATGGCCAAATAGATACCTCCTTTATTCAAGTAAATGGTGAGGTTTCGTCAAAAGTTCATGCACTTATATTTGGTAAATTATATCATGCGACCATTATTTTGGATCAAAATTCCCTCGCAGGTATTGATCCATCAGATAAGCATAGTACTAATGGTCTGACATTCTGTTCAACAGCCACCCAGGTATCTAATCTGGCTTGATCGAGGGGTAGCGAGTTGGAAAAGACAATTTCTCCACAGGTAAAAGTTATTGAATGACCCTGAACCCTGATCAAGCGAAACATATGTTAGCATGATGAGCTTGTGTCATTTAAGCTGGCGATACGCTCCAAATAATCATGCGTTTTTGGTCGAAGCGCCCTCAAACCCAAAAAGCTATCATTTGTCCGACCTCCGGCTGAACCGGATTTAATTGGCTCGATCTCTCAGTTGCGGCAGAACAATACAAAATAACACTTGTCTATAGTCGCCAGCATTCATTTCAGTTTTCCAACCCCGCATGTGTAGTTTGCGTACTAAATAGTTAGCACGTTAATGCTACTTCGTTCTTTACCATCCGTCTGTTTTATTCATTCGTTCCAATTGTCATTAGTAGATGCTTCTAAAACAACGATAATTGCATTCCTGGAAACATGCCATCTAAATTGATATGGTGAGACACTGGCGCCACCTATTGCAACAACAACAACAACAACACAATACAAACAGAACATGTGTATTGTGTAACCAAGGAATTTGACATTTAGCTACCTGAGGTGGACCGCTTTGTGATGTGTGGCATATGGCCCATATACTGATCAAGTTAATTCTGGAGTAATTATATGATTATCCCTAGAGTTAGGCTATCACTGAGAGTTATAGAATTATCGCCACCTGCCCATGGGCTTGCTCAGACCATCCTTTGAAATACCACAGTGATGCACTGTGATTCGTCTTTGTGTGCCTTAACAAAATCCCAAATGTTCTATGGTATCAATATACCTGAACCCAATTCGTATTTTGTACCATGTCCCTCATTCATATCATATATATATATATATATATATATATATATATATATATATATATATATATATATTATATATATATATATATATATATATATATATATATATATACATATATATATATATATATACATATATATATATATATATATATATATATATATATATATATATATATATATATATATATATATATATATATATATATATATATATATATATATATAAATATGCATGTGCATGTGGTGGTGTAATTTAGTGTTTATTTGTTCATTCACCTACTTTTTTATGCACAAGCTATTCCGCTTCCCTCAGATCATCTTCAAAGAGACCACAGTGTTCCTCTGTGATTCGTCTTTATGTGTCTTAGCATAATCTCCAAATGCCGTATGATATCAGCTAAGGTCACCTGTCTACTTCATATCAATGGACAGGATAATTATGTGTTTCATACGTTCATCTCGCTTTCCAGAAAACGTTTTTCTTCCGACTTTCGGCAGCGATGCAATCAGCATCCATGTTGTTCTCACCAGAGCGAGATGTGATTGACATGGAACAATGCTGATGTCCATATGTTCGATATTATGTCCATATCCGATATTCCATTGTATATTTCTTTCCACCATCCCTCGTGTCAAGCTGAATAGTACTGCGTCTTGTGTCTGTTTCTTGTCTTTATGACCTAACTTATACAGCTGAACCGTGTCCGGCAGGTGCAGCCCGTGTGCGCTATGCGGTTTCCGCGTCTGCCGTCACGCGCCGTGCGGCTGCAGAATCATTTGGCACCGTCATATGATGCCAGCTTCAGTGAACGCATGTCCAGCTTCAGTGAACGCATGTCATACAGCCATATTGCCAGTGAGCGGAAATCACACGGCTGCACCAGCAGTGCTCTGAAATCCCATAGGCGAAGCGTCGCAGGGCGTACGCTTAACGTCCGCACAGTCAGTTAGCCGACATGATGCGGATGCATAGTCACTGAGGGCATGCCAAACGGTCGGTAGTGTCGAGGAGCGTCTTCTGACTGCGGCGTCAGTGAGAGCAAGCCCAAGGACCGAATCGATTGGGAGCACACGTCGCACGGCCAATGTCTCCGTGATCGCACTCCACCTGACGGGAGCGTTGTGGAACCCCATCACAGGGCCAGTGGCCAGCGCTACGGTTATACGGTTGCAACATCAGTGAGCGAACGAAGACGCTGTCCCCGCAGCGTCAGCGGATGTATAAACCGTAGCGTCAGAATCCTTCGTCAAGCAGTCGCGGCGTCATCCAGTGCAAGTCACATGGTGGGAGCATCAGGGAGATCCGCGATAAGGTCGCAGCATTGTGAAACATCACCACGTGGCTGATCGCGATCGACCCGTCATATGGCTACAAAAACGGTGAACACGATCGCACGTGCTGAGCATTAAGATCGCATAAACCCTGACTCACAAGCAGAAATTTGGGGCTGCGGAACCAAAGTTGCATCAATCCGATTTTTCTGAGCACTAAGAGGGGGCAGAAGATAGTATATTTCATGAAAGATATTAACAGACAATGAAAAACATTGCATAGCCGAAGTATGACATTGGACGCCTTGGCTGTTGCTCACAGCGTTGGTACCATTGACACATATGTCTGCCTTTGCTAGAGTTGCTTCCCACGGATAGCTCATACATGGCATTTATATATATATATATATATATATATATATATATATATATATATATATATATATATATATATATATATATATATATTGACAAGTAGTGCAGGTTTTATGGCTCATGGGACCTCTATCAGAGGGATGGCCTGCACTTCTCCGAGAAGGGGGTGCAAGTGTTAGGCAAAGTATATGAGCATGTCTTTCAGGGAAAATAGATAATGGGGTGGGGAGGGAAGAAGTGGCATTGCCATCTCAGGGATATGCCAATGGTGACAGCATAGGCAATAGAACCTCGCAGTCAGCAAATAGGGATAGCTGTAGATCAAGGGGGCAGAGTGGTAGCTCATCCAGAGATGATAGAGCTACTCAACATGAAAAGGCCAAAGATGGTTATGGAACATGTATTAAGTGTATGATGCTTAATGCTCAGAGTATTCGATCCAAGTTTGATGAGTTCAAGTGTTATGTTGCTGAGGAGGAACCAGATTTTGTTTGCATTACTGAGGCATGGGTCAGTGAGGGGTATTTTGGGGATAACTTGCAGGACTATGAGATCCAGGGATACAATATGTCTTTATGCAATAGGGGTTCAGCAGTGAAAGGGGGTGGTGTAATGCTCTATGTGAATAGCTTATTCAGTTCTCAAAAAGTAGCAGATGGGGTAAAAAATGTGTCTTTGATGTTGCTGTGGGAAAAGGCAACAGCAATAAACTGAGGATAGGAGCTTTGTACCGATCAGGAACCTTGCCACATTCTCAGCAACTGGAGCTCGATAAGGTGATTTGTGAGGAAATCAGTAGAAACTTTCGGAGGAAATGCCTTATTCTTGGTGACTTTAATCTAAAAGGATATGAAAATGTTGGTGTTGGCTCCCCATCATGTAAACTGTTTAAGAAATGCCTTGAAGAGGACCTGTTCTTACACCAGTTTGTAACGGAACGAACTAGGCAGGGGTCATTCTTAGACCTTGTCTTCTCGGATTTAAGTGATTTAGTTCAAGATGTGACTGTAGGAGAAACTCTGGGAAGAAGTGACCATAACATAGTGAGATTCAAGGCACAAGTAGCAGGTACAATCAAGGATAACTTGGCAAAGGTTCCAAATTTTAACAGGGCAGACTTTGACGGCATGAGAGCGGCTTTAAGTGCCATAAAATGGGAAGAAGAATTCTCCGATTTAAATGCCTGTGATTTGATGAAGGCAATTAAGGCTAAGAAGGATGCATTTAGGGTATTTAAGGAAGCTTCAAATATCGTAAATCTAAGGTCGCATCAAAAAGTTGGAGATGCTGTGCAGTAGATAACCAGAGCAGCAATGTTATGCGTTATCGAGTGAATAGGGCTGGATATATCTTGGTAGGTGTGTAGAATGCTGGTTGATAGCTTGATTTGAATTTAGGATGCGGTGTTCTTTCAACTGGCATTATTTCAGGTTGTATTCTTTTAACTGGTATTATTTTAGCTTGTATTCCTTCATCTTGTATTCTTGAAACTTGCTCTATTTTGACTTGTATTCTTTCAACATATATTCTTTCAAATTGTATTCTGTGGTGCATGTATTATTTTGACTTGCATTCTTTCGGCTTGTATTCTTTTGACTTGTATTCATTTAACTTGTCTTTTCAACTTAAAAAAAAGAAGCAAAAATCAATGGTGTGGACAATTTTCTTTTGTTCAAGAATCTCGATGTGGGGCTGTAATTACCGGTGGATGGCGTGCGACTTCTGCTTGTAGGTGTACATTGTGCAGGTTCCTTTAAGCAGGCATGGATGGTTGAAATTTATTGATGGGGAATTTGATCCACACATGTGTTATTCGTAATCGAGTGAATAGGGCTCGATGGATATTGGTAGGTGTGTAGAATCAAGATACCTTTACTAGAAGGTAGATCGAAGTTTTCCTTCAAGCCCGCATGACGTCATCCGAAGGTTTTTTAATATGGTATCAATATGGTTGCAGAATACTTTTTTCAAATCATACGCAATGGTTACTTTTATTTTGCTTCCTCTACAAGCAGGTATATTTATCTTCCGCTGACTGAGTTGTCCTGCTGTCATATTGTCCTGTTCTTTCCATTGAACATTTGTTACGACACATATTTTTATCATGCATTGGCAAGGTTGGATTTGTGCATTGTAATCTTGCATGTTGAGAGGAATATTTTGTAGTCATCCAGTATGGATAATATTTTTTTAAAACCTTATGCATCGTAACTCAATCTGCACCCCCTCTCGGTGAATTTTGCGCACTTTTACTTGATCACAGCAGCTCATTGTCAAACTTAGGAGGTAACTTAGGAGATTCAACCTCCAGATGAGAAAACAAGAAACAATTTTCTGAAGAGGGTAGTGTTCTGGATTCCAAAAATCCACGAGCAGCGTATTTTTCCAAACATGTACATATCTACCTACATTGACATACAACAGTCATTGAAAACATAGCTTTTTCTAGGACAGCTAGACTAAGGGCACTGAGCATTATTCCTCGATTAATTTTGCATGGATTATTGACGATCCATGCATAATTGAATATTTATGTACAATGCAATCATGCTATGAATGCCCTCCTGAAACTTTCCATGAGTTGCAGTCTGATTTCCTGTAGTATGAATTTGCATGTTGACAATGTTTTTCCTCCACCAAAGAAAAAGATGGATAGGCCTGGTTAGGCTATATCCTTTTATTTCAAGATTTTGATACTTTTCTCTGAGAAAATAGATTAGGCTAGCTAATTTTATGCTAGGTTACCTTGCAATTTCTAAAGCTTTAAATAATTAGTTATTGTGTATGAACCAATTTAAAGCCCTCATTTTTGGTACTATTTTGCTTTTCAACGAATTTGTGTGCTTGTTGGTAAAAAATATGTTCTTTGTACACCGAAATAACAATCACGATAAGAACCTCATGTCAAGCATTTACCACTAAGCTGTAGCTACACTAAGTTTGGGTCAAAGGTATGAGAAATAGATGATTTGGGTCAGATCCGCTGACTGAAATGGTGCATTCATGAGCTACATTTTTTTTTTACAGAATGGACAAAGAATGATATCAGGTGACAAATGTATCCATTAGATACATTTACAGTTGAACAAGTTTTTTGTCTGCTATATAGTGGGCTGGATCCAGTCCACTATATCTGTTCTATCACCAAAACTTAGTCTGGAATGCAAGCATAATCATTTTTGTTGACAAAAATAGCACAGTTCTTGTCATAGGAACACATATTCAACTTTATTGACAAAAAGTATCAAGCCTTTTGGAATGGCATTATATAGGTTTTGTTTAAGTGATGGAGCACGATTGCTTGATGTCCTGACCTGTGTATTTTAAGTATATGTCTCAAACTTAGTATAAAGGAGAGGTTATCATGAGATAACAAGTGAGTGATGCCTATATTTAGGTTGATTCTTTCCATCAACAATTATAGGATTTGTGTAAAATGCCGCCACACGCCACGGTCTTCACTGCGGAGCTGATGGCCATCAGCAAAACTCTTGCATACATCGAGGTTGACGACGATATTTTACATGTTATTTTGACTGATTCTCTGAGCAGTCTTGTGGCGTTGCGCAGTTTTAACCAGCAACATGTCATCGTACGATACATTTTATCGCACCTTACTTCTCTGCATCGCATGGGAAAACAGGTCATACTTTGCTGGATTCCAGCACATGTCGAAATCCGTGGTAACGAGCTGGCCGACAGGGCTGCAAGGCGTGCAGCACAAGCGCCAAGGAGTCGCGTTCTCCCACTTCTTGCCAGTGACTACTACCCAATTATCTCATCATTTATTCTCAGACAGTGGCAGGGCAAATGGGACCAAGTGGAGTTCAACCAATTAAAGCAAATCAAACCATAGTTAGCTCCGTGGCCAACGTCTTTCAGCCAAACTAGAAGGGACGAGGTAGCCATCTGTCGTCTCAGAATTGGTCACACTCTAGCAACACAGGTATTTATTGTGCGGGGACGACAGGCCGAAATGTGTTAGGTGTAATGCCGCACTGACTGTGCACCATGTGCTGGTGGCGTGCCAAGCATACACAGAAGAACGTAGGCGCCACTTCGGATATGATGCGAATGCTCTGAGGTTGAAGGACTTATTGGGAGATTATTCCCGATTTATACACAATGGAGCAGTTTTGTGCTTCCTTGCGAAGATGGGATTTGACGTAATACATGCACCTGCCTAACTGATTATTTGTTTCCCCAGATCTTATATCAAGCGCCTTAATAGCTACCGATCTTTTATATTCGTTTGTGGGTATGACGCGTGCTTAGGCAACCTTGTTATGGGTGAAATATAACCCAATGGGGTTGACGCACCCTAAACCCCAATATTCATAATTAAAATGGCAAACATGCATAAAAAGCCTCTGGGCCATTTTTTATCACAATGTCGTTTTTCTGGTGATTTCTGATTTCTGATCTCTGATTGTTCCGTTGGAAAATGAAAACTTCCAAGGATATAAGCACTTTAAGTTCAAGTACTTCTATCTAAGAAATCAGTCCAAGAAAAGAATATCAAAAACATTGAAATAACTTTTTAAAAAGCAAGAAGAAAATTGACTACACATACCTGCTATCCCACCTCAACAACATATGGGAAGTGTGGGAAAAGGTTTTGGGTGTGGTGGTATATAATGAAAAATAACATACAATTACCAATAAATATTAATGCAACCTAACCTAGCCTAGTGATGTTCGACGGCCTAACACCTACCGATGCTGAATCACTTAAACGCACTAATATTGAATTACTTCAAACCTACGGATGTTGGATTGCCTAAATATGATTTTAAAATGTGATTTTCAAAACAAATTACAGAGGATTGTCCATAATAGCCAATGCACGTGGAGGGCATGTATCATGAAATAAATAAATAAATATATAAATAGGAAGACGTCAGCCTTCCACAGCCGCCGGCTGCCAGCGACCATCGTGCAGACAACGGGTGCCAGCGACCATCGTGCATATATATATATATATATATATATATATATATATATATATATATATATATATATATATATATATATATAAATATATATATATATATACAAATACACAAATATATATATTACGTGGGCTATATGGGGCCTCCTGTCGGTGACGGATCCAGGGAGGGAAGTTGGGGCATGTGCCCCCTCCCCCCATAAAAGGTGGCGTCCCTTCGAATAGGAAAATGCGTCCCTCCGCGAACGCTCGAGTGCACCCCAACACCCTCGAATTTTTCAGCCACAGGCGCCTCTCGGCAGGAAAGGCACCCCTCAAGCTACTTTCGCGGTGGCGCCACTCCAAACACGTGTCCCCTCCCCAAGATGACAATTCCTGGATCCGTTCCTGCCTCTTGTGGCAGCTATTGGTTTCCTGTAGCGGCTATGGGACCTCTTATGAAGATAGAGAGCCTCCTAGTGCGGTCTAGGGGCGGTCAGATCATTTCAGGCGGTCTTCTGTAGTTACGTTTCGGAAACTCTCCTGCCACTGAGGGGAAGAAGCTAAGGCGCAATTACCTTCCCCCCTCTGTCTGTCCTTTCTTTCGCTCTTGAACGGCGGTGGCAACTTGACCAGCTAAAACGGACGGTAGAGGGAGCCTACCAATATCGGGAAAAATCCCTTTATTTTGGAGGCACTTGATGGTCAGCCTGCCGGAAACGGCACATTGTTAGGTAGGAAGATTGTTACTGGGTCATTTAGGATACATTTTGCTGAAGCTGAAGAATAGGTCTTTCAAGTGGTATACGTCAAAGTGATCTATATTGCCATAAAACATGCAAGAGAGCGTAGAGAAAAACGGTAAAATTGCATGTAAACCAATGGTGAAGGGAAGCCTTCAAGCCCGCTACCAAACCAACTTCTTGGGGGCCCGTGTAGAATGTTGGTAGATAGTTTCATTGGAATGCAAGGATTGGAATGTTTAGGATGCGGTATTCTTTCAACTGGCATTATTTCAGGTTGTATTCTTTCAACTGGTATTATTTCAGCTTGTATTCTTCAAAATTGAATTATTTTGACTTGTATTGTTTCAACATCTCCTTGTATTGTTTGACTTGTATTGTTTCAGTCGTCTCCTGGATTCCATAGGCTGCGGACGTGCGCCATTTAGTGCTCCGACATAAAAAACCCAACCGGCGAATCAACTTCAATCAGGGAGTATCTTGCGGAATGCATTAGTGAATGCAATTGTCTATATCTTGTTGCTGTAGTGTGGTAGTATATATCTAGTACTGTAGTAGCTGGTGGTGGCAGTGGCGTCGCCACGAAATTCTCCCAGGGGGGGGCAAGGTCGGAAGGGGGCCTCCTGTTCCCCGAAAGGGGGCCTCCATTGTGTTAGGGTCTCATATTGTTTTTAGGCTCTTATACTATGGTTCGAGGATGGGGAACATGATTTCATATTGGTTTTTGTTTGTTCTTGGCATGGTGCATCATTTACTCAAAACGTAATAGCACTAATCATTTTCGCTGAAAACTGGGCCATACCAGGGTATAAATAAGTAATATTTGGATAAATACATAGGTGCCAAAACAAACCATCCTCTCAACGCTTTCTCGAATCTTCCCGCTGGCCTCTAGATTGCAGCGAGGTGGCGGGGCTGGTGCTAAGCATATCTTACAGATATCTCTCATTGATCAACCCACTTTTAAGTCCTCCAAGTCTAACTGAATATAGCTAGATTCATCACCACTGTTATTTATTCCCACCAGCTTGATGTCATAAGCAAAGCTTGAACGACCATTTCTCAGTCCAAGGACGACAATTTCGTAAAGGTGACAACGAGAAGTGGATTGCATTGGTTTTTTTTAGCGTAATCTTAGGAATTTGTTTATTTTTATAACATTTGGTGCTGGCTGCAAGGCAACTGTCACACGAGCTAAAATATATCCTCAGCGAATAAATTCACGGCAAGAACAAGCATTGAACACCAATGCATAAATGACAATGCAACAATGCAACAATGTCAGTACATACATAATCCAAGCCTTCAAATTCCACGCCGTCACGCCCATCGTTTTCGCTGTGCTGTACCGTTTTATAAATGACGTTGAGAAGGTATGGAAGCTGGGAAGCTCTAATCATGCAGGCTGTAATAACAGAAAAGAAGTTTTTTGGAAGAAAATGCATTTAAAAACATCACTCATTCCATTTCATATGGGGCATGGATGTTGTATTGTATGCTTATAAGGGGTAATTTGTCCCCTCAATGTTGGCTTTTCCCCATGGGCGTATGTTTCGGAAAATTATTGAGGGACCAGTGGAGTGCCTATATTTGCGTTCAGCAGGAGGGGGCAAACGGATTTGCAGGGAGAGGGGGGGGGCACCTACGACCATTAAAAAGTCCTTGGATTTCGACCGCTATCTTGTCAAAGGGTACATTTCGACATAATATAATTAGTCATCAACTAAATTGTCCTGTGGAGGGGCCTAATCTACCACTATGGTTTCTGATTGGTCGGATTTCAACCCTAACTCCACCACTCAGTTCTAAGGTTTTCTTTTGGTATCCCTTGATAAGTTACCTCACACTGCTGAAATTACACGTATACCACAAACCCGGATCAGTATCCCAAAAAATCAAGCTGGAGCCCTCCAAAAAGGAGAGATTCCAACAAATAAATGTCCGGGTCAGCAAAAATGGCTCTGTTGCACCGAATATTTTTTTCCAGATGCCTTCTAAAATTGCGTATGACACCGAAAAGCATACCGGATCTCGAAAAATCGAGGTGGGATACAAAAACATGGCGTCAGAGGTTCGAAAATCAGGCCGGGATCCGGACTTTAAAAAAAAAACAGAAAAGATCCACACAAATCGCGTTGAGCCCAGAAAGCTGGCATTGGGTCTCCGGAATCACGCGCCTGGGCGCGATAAGTCGCGCTGGGACCCAGACAAAATCGCACCGAAGCCCCAAAATCATACTGGGGCCCCACAAATGTGCGTCAGAAGCCCCAAATATACACAGCGGGACCCTAAGAGTACAACGGTGCCAGAAAGTACAACTAGCCCTCCAAAGCGCACAGAGTCTGCCAAAAAGCGATAGGGCCTTAAAACATGCGTTGCAGCCCTAAATAAACATACCGGGAGCTCTAAGAAAAATACACTGCAAGCTCGCAAGGCGCACAGGGGCCATGAGAACGCACAAGGGCCTGAAAAGAGGCTGGGGCCACAAAAGGCAACATGGTTCCAAAACGTACAAAACGACCGGGAGCTAGATAAACACATCGGGATCTTCGAAAACGCCCAGACACGTAAAAAATACTCGATGCACAAAAAAAAACACAAGGCCTTAAAACGAGCAGGGTTTAGAAGATGTATTAGGCCCATAACTTCAAAGTAAAATGTATTACCCACCACTTTAAAATACAAAATTTTACAATTTCAGGCATTCCAGTTCATAACACCCGGTCGCCACGACGGCAACGTCAGTGCACACCCATTTTTCGTATTCGGTGCATTCGCCACACTTCGTGCGATGCTATGGTTTCTGCTAGGCCTTCTGCGTTTTGCTAATTGCTGCCACATGATAGACTTGCGCCATATTTGACGTGATGGAATGATTCGCATGGGCGTTCGCTTCGAAAAGTCCATTGATTAAATTCGATCATTAGTTTCCTACTTCCCACATTTTCTGGTAGTTATGAAATGCGGTTTCCGCTGAGCTTTGATGCACTTCATATCTTTGCTGCTATCCTCCCAGATTGGATACCGAACCGAGGCCAAGCCTTGGCGTTTTTTGGACTCGTTGCGTCTTTCTTGGTCTATGATTGTGTATTATGGCTCCAATCCATTTTTGTTAGGGGCCTAAAGCATTTTCGAAACCCCTGCTCGTTTTAGGGTTTGTTGAATTTTTGTGCACTGAGTAATTTTTTTTGACGTGTCGGCGTTTTCGAAGATCCCGATGTGTTTATTTAGCGCCGGTCTTTTTGTTTGCTTTGGAACCATGTTGCCTTTTGCGGCCCCAGCCACCTTTTCAGGCTATTGTGCGTTATCATGACCCCTGTGTGCCTTGAGAGCTTCCGGTGTATTTTTTAGACCTCCCGGTATGTATATCTATGGCTGCAACGCATGTGTTAAGGCCCTGTCGCTTTTTGTGAGACTGTGCGCTTTGGAGGGTCAGTTGTATTTTCGGCCCCCGTTGTGCTCTTAGGGTCCCGATGTGTTTATTTTGGGCTTCTGACGCACACTTGTGGGGCCCAAGTACAATTTTGGGGCTTCGGTACGATGTTTCTAGGTCCCAGAGTGGCTTATCGCACCCAGGCGCGTGGTTCTGGAGACCCAACCCCAGTTTTCTGGGCTCAATATGATTTTGTGAAACTTTTCTGATTTTTTTTTAAAGTCCGAATCCCGGCCTGATTTCTCGAGCCCTTGGCGCCATGTTTTTGTATCCCACCTCGATTGTTCGAGATCCGGTTTGTTTTTCGGTGCCGTACGCAATTTGTGAAGGCATCTGATAATATGTTCGGTGCTCCAGAGCTATTTTTTTACCTGGGCATTTAGTTGTTGGAATCCATCCTTATTTTGGAGGGCTCCAGCTTGATTTGTGTTTGCGTTTGTGGTCACACTGTGCTTACGTGTGGCCCTAGAGGGCAATTTTTTAGAGCCTCGACGGGACTACCGATGGGAATTGTGTGTCCCAAGCGCGATATTTGGGGAGCCCGGTTCGAGTTTGTGCGATGCGTTGTATTTAGCTGTGGCCCCAACGCGATTTTGGTGGTTCCTGTCGCAATTTTTCGGGCCTCGGAGCGAGTTTTCCGGGGCTCGCCGTATTTATTTGGAGACCCATACGCGAATTCTGGTGGACCGACGCGAATTTTGGTGGCACCAGCGCGATTTTTGAGGCCCCGACATGATTCTTGGGAGCTTATCCCTCTCAGGATGGAGGGGGCATTTGCTCCTTTGATATGGAACTGCGGCCACTGAAGGAGTTTTTTTGTCCCAGAGTGACATTCCGGTTAAAATTGATTTTGAGGGCAGCTGCAACTTTTGGGGCCCCGGCGCGACCTTCTGGGCCTCCAGTGTGATTTTCAAGGGCTGCGACGCGACTTTTTGGGTCCAATGTGATCTTTTGGGCCCCGACGTTATTTTCTTGGATCCCTAGCGCGAGCTATAGCGGCCTCGACACTTTTGGGGGTCCAATGCGTTTTGGAGGCTTTTGGCGTCATTGTTGGGCCCCCAGAGTGATTATCCATGTCCGGATTGTTCTTCGTTGCTCCGGCTTCATTTGTTTTGGTCCCAATGAGACTGTTGGGGCACGGTACGACCTGTTGTGCCCCTGGCATTATTTTCGTGGTCCGGGCGTGAATTTTTGGTACCCCAGGCTCAGCGTAATTTGCGGGGGCCCCGGCCGGATCTTTGGGACCCATATCGTGATTTTAAAATACCCAGACTCGACTCTTTACTACTTCTTAGGGGGTTCTTCTTGCAAATTTTAGGCCTCCTGTCGCGTCGTCTCATTTCCTAGAGCCTTTTTACCGGTTTTCGATGTCTCCTTGTGTGTCCTACCCTCCCTCCCGTCTTGGAGGGCCTCCTCTGCATTCTGGGGCCCCTTTAACATGGCATGGGGCTTCCTCTCATCTTCGAGGGGTATTCTCTGCCAAATTAGGGGGCCTCTTGCCACGCCTCGTGTGCCTCCTCCTTTATCCTGGCAAAGCCTTACCCGTCTTGAGGGATCTTCAATTTTGGAAACCTCACCTCCTTCCATACCTGCTATCACTCCCATCTTAAGGGCCTCCTCTCATTTCCTGGGAACTCTTTCCAGTCTTCGGGTCCTCATTTGGTCCTGGAGACCTACTCCTTCTCGAGTCCGGCAGGTTCCTCATTTCTCTTCTAGAGGCCTTCTTTTCAAATTAGGGCCTCCTCTCACGTCTTGGGGCCTCCTGCTCTGCGTTCTCCTGCTCTGCGCTCTGGATTCGATCTTTACCCATCTTAGGGTGGTCTCTTATCTTCTGTGGACTCCTCTTCTCTCCCAGGCGCCTCCTCTGCCAAATTACTGGCAACCTTTCCTATCTTAGTGGCCTTGTTATTTCCCGGGACCTTCTTATCTGTCTTCGAGCCTTCTTTTCCGCTTGGGAGCCATCTCTCGTATCCAATGGCCTTTCTCTCCTATTTTAGGGGCCTCCTCGTTCATCATGG